>JASCZI010121379.1:11161-21530 GCA_036250425.1 Stylosanthes scabra | reverse complement strand
GCTGTAAATGTCAGCATAACAAGAGATGCTTTCCCCCGCATGTTAGATGGAAGCCGGACGCCGGTATGGCCTTTGTATTCATTTATTTCCTTTGATATTCCATTCTCG
Organism: Stylosanthes scabra; assembly: GCA_036250425.1. Taxonomy (NCBI): domain Eukaryota; kingdom Viridiplantae; phylum Streptophyta; class Magnoliopsida; order Fabales; family Fabaceae; genus Stylosanthes; species Stylosanthes scabra. The sequence continues at coordinate 21,422 of JASCZI010121379.1, read as the reverse complement.
TTACTTTCTATTGCTAGTGTTGTGCTTGGAACTAACTTCCTCATTGCTTCTGTTTGCAGCCTGTTTTGGAGCATCAATCCAATAGAACAAGTATAACATCACTTGACGGAGATCATGCAACAAAGACAGCTCGAGCAGCTTCTCACGCATTAAGGAGCTCAAGGTAAAAATTAGCCCACCTGCTAATTTCAATTAAGACATAAACTTGCATCTCAGTATATTATTATAGTATCACTAGTATTATTATTTGGAGTTGACTTTCTTTTGTAATTCACTTGTTCAGAGACAACGCAAGAACAATCACATCGTTGCCAGTATCTCCTGCTTCAAGTCCATTGAGACAATATGGGACAGCACAAAAGAGCGGTTTCTTTTCTCCTCCTCATCCAAGTTACTCAATGATGGGGCAAAATAATTATAGTTTGAATGACATGTCGCCATATTCGGTGAGATCATCAAATGCCACATTCACTCTCGATCCTTGGCATGAAAAGTCTCGATACAAAGCCCAAACACCACTTGGTGGATCTCCAAGAATGAGATTCATTTGAATTTTGATTGTAAATACCGATAGCATTACACTATGTGGGTTTCCCCAGCATGCATGCCTTGTGACCTGTGCTTGGTTGGACTTAAATCTTGACACTGAAGCACCGAAAGATGCTGCTGCCATCCATGCTGGTCAATTCTTTATATGTGAGAAGTGAGAACCATACGACAAAGGAACTGGGCAAACCATGCTGCTTGTAATATTTTTCTTGATTATTGTAAATGTAATGTGCTTACAGTGTTTGTAGTGACGTTTACGATGTATCATGTATCATGTATGTTGCTAGTTCAGGAAGAAGGAAAAGAAAAAAGAAAAATGGAAAATTTTTATGCTCAATCTCGTATATTAGTATGTTAATACTTAAGCAATAGCCATATAAGGACCAATTATGTAAAAATAAAAAAAGAGATATGCCTGAAGTTTTTGACTTAAAGAACTGCACTTGACATTTGTAATTAAGGATTTTTTTTTTTCGAGGTATTTCCCAAATCGATAGATGAATGAATATTTCGGGGCGAATTTGAGCTCTATTAAATTTTAATTTTTTATGAACTAATTTGATTGTTTTGGACGAATTTGACGAAAGGTTTTTTTTTTTTTTTCAGGACTAATTGTATACTTTTAGGGGATTTTATGTATAATATTGTGTAAAATAGTTTACAGAATAATAAAATTATATAAATCCAATTAAAAAAATTCTATTCGTTGTTGGAAAATTGTTGGGGGTTACTCTTCGTTCCTGGGTTCCGGAGTGTAGGCAACGAGAAAGAAAGAAAGAAAGCAATTGCGGATCTCCGGGTCCAACTGCATGACAAAGACATTCGGGAAACTCTGCACTCTCGTCTTGTGTCTCGCCCTCCTTCTTCACTGGTAACACCTTTTCCAAATTTCAACTACAAATGAAGCTTTCTACCAACATTGGACTGGACTTGGAATATGGCAAGTTGGCCAACAAGAGTGATAAGCCTCTTCGAACTAGAAGCCTACCTAAACCCCATAATCAACCCTTCTTTTCTGGCCTTGCCTATTGCCTTTCCTCTTGCAGCATGATTCTCATCAACAAGTTTGTGCTTTCCAGCTACGACTTCAATGCTGGGGTATCCTTGATGTTTTACCAGGTCGCTACTTTTTCCCCTTTTATTATTTCTAATGATATATTTGGTGATAGTGGGATAGTGCCTTTTGACGCTTGTGTTCTGTGACTTGTGTCTTCCACTCTTGTGTGGTTGCAGAGTTTGATTTCAGTCATTGTTGTTTCTGTGCTCAACCTTCTAGGCTTAGTTTCAACTGAGCCACTAACTTGGAGGCTGGTCAAAGTCTGGTTGCCAGTCAATGTTATATTTGTAGGAATGCTCGTCACCAGCATGTTTAGGTATGTTGATTTTAATTATGTTAGCTGCTATGATGCTTTCTTTCCGGTTTTCAAATGGGACATGGATACTTTATTTTTCTCTTATCATCTCACTTGTTTGTATTATGTACAGTTTGAAGTACATCAATGTAGCTATGGTGACAATATTGAAGAATGTTACTATTGTCATGACTGCCCTTGGTGAAACATATTTGTTCAAGAAGCACCACGACGCTAGAGTCTGGGCTGCTTTATTTTTAATGGTATGTCAAACATCCTTTGACACAAGACCTTGTGATCCCCTGAATATTTTGTTTGCTAGCTCCTACTTTGTTACTTTGCATATTTCTAGGTGGTTTGTGTATTTTGATCCTTATAAAGCTCCTACCTATGTAATTGTTTTGTTTACAAATAGGATACAAGGGCATACTTTGATTCCTATAACCATACTCTACATAAACAAGAAGACAGTGAAAGAGGAAAAAAAAGGCTTTATTGTTGTGGCCGGTGTTTGTTTTCTATAAAATTGGCCTTCTTTACAAACCATAAAGAAATTGTTCAATAAGATAGCCTGATTGGGTTTCTGTATTTCTCTTGCAGATCCTTTCAGCAATAACCGGAGGGATTACTGATCTTTCTTTTCATGCTACTGGCTATGCTTGGCAGATACTTAACTGTTTCTTAACTGCATCATATTCTGTGAGTATAGACATTTTGAAATTTGGGGATAAGCTTCGGTTCAATTGGGGCTTGTGAATTGGTGCATGTGTTCTACTGGCAGATGCTGCTGCTCCTGACACCTTATAAGGATTTGTTCCTTGTTCACTAGAAACTTATTCCACTGACTAGGGAGATGAGATATCAAAGTTGACCATTCACTTTCTTTTGTTTTATTCTATCAGCATGGTTTTCTTCTTTCTAAAATGTTCTGGATATACATACTTGTCCGTTCTTGTTATTAGTATTATGTTTCACTGATATATGTCACTGTGGATGGAGGAAGATTTGTTGGCTTTGATATGTGTATATTTGTTGACGAGCCCTAATTTTTTGCTTTTGGTCAAGCTTACTGGTTGATTAGTTGCTTACTTGCTTATATTTTGTGCTGCAGCTGACTCTACGAAGGGTCATGGACATGGCAAAGCAAGTCACAAAGTCAGGAAACTTGAATGAGTTTTCAATGGTTTTGTTGAACAACACCCTTTCTCTGCCTTTGGGGCTTTTCTTGATTATTGTTTTCAATGAGGTGGACTACCTCTTAAGAACGTGAGTTTTCTCAGCAATTTTGTGAATGAAATCAATGTTATGTTGATAGCTGAATCAAAAGCTACTCACTCTTCTTAAATTCACAGACCACTTCTACTTTTGCCTAGCTTTTGGTTAGTAATGACCTTTAGTGGATTCTTGGGTCTGGCGATCAGCTTCTCGTCCATGTGGTTTCTTCATCACACAGGAGCAACAACTTACAGGTGTGATAAGAGGGAACTGCTCTTGCGGTTGCTCTCAACTATAACAATTTCATATCAGCATCGAAATTGGAACATTATTCAACGCATACCCAACTATTGTTTTTCTATCTGCAGCCTTGTTGGTTCGATGAATAAGATCCCACTTTCTGTTGCTGGAATTATTCTATTCAAAGCTCCTACTAGTTTGGAGAACTCTGCTAGCATTTTATTCGGTTAGTCCTTCAACAGTGTTGTAGTGCTGCTATTTACTATTACATAGAACCAATCAGCACAAGTTTGTCTTACATCTTGTTGCAACACTAACAAGTGTGATTTGTAATTGTAGGTCTTCTGGCAGGAGTATTTTTTGCTAAAGCCAAAATGCGAGACAAAACTTGAACCTGAATGGCAGCCGAAGACATTAGTTTGCGCTTTGCACTTGAAGTGTTTGTCTCTCCCTCAATGGAATTCAATTCGGTGGTTGAAAGTGGAACTGTGGAAGTTCAATCTTCAAGCAGTTCTGTTAGGCAACTTCGAGAGACGGTATCATCTAAACTTCCCGCCATTTAAAGATGCAGCCTGAGGTGATTGGTTGTTGTTTTTTGACTGCGAAAGCACGTAGGCTGGCTGTGCATTTTTTTCACTGAGAAGTGGTTGGTCCACCCCTTTTCATGTGGATCTTCTGAGGGAGAAGCTGGTTGGGTTATGGTGGCAGCAAAATTGTCTCTAACCTTTGCAATTTCGTTCTGATTTGTGTGACTTGGTTGTCCACATGTGTCTTTATTTATTTGTTAGTTATGTGGTAATGTGGATCAAATTATAATCTTGTTTCTGAATTTATGATCCTTGTTTTCCCGGATCAAGCTCCTCTAAAGTTGTTAATCACTTTAGAGAGTAAAATAGTATTTTAATCACCTTTAAATGAAAATTGGTGGAATTCAGAAGTAACAAAAGTTACAAAATCAATAATGGTTATAACTTTAGATCTTTTATTCAGCCTCCCCTGCTCCTGCGATTTTATTTTGAAATAGAAATGTTGCTTTCAACTATGAGATGAATTCCAATAACTGGCTTGAGCGTTACGCTGATGAGTGATGAAGAAATCTGTTTTAATTTTAGTGAGATACTTTAAGATTGAATCTTTTTTTTTTTCTTTTTTAAGACATAAATAAAAGCAATATAAGAATAAAATAAAGTTTTTAATGCATCCAAATATAAAAATTAAAAATGATTTTCCTTAAAGATCTTGTTAAATAATAATATAGTAATAAATTAGTAGTAGTAGGTCAATTATTGTGGTAGTAATTTTAAGCTTGGTTGTTAAGCAAAAGGCACGTTAGCGCTTCTGGAGTAGTCGCAGTGGAAGCAAAAGCGATTGCATAGCATAGGAATTCGCAAAGAAAATAAAAGAAACTGAAACCTCAAACTAGATCACCGCCGACCAAACCCTCTTTTTTCTCTTCTCTTCCCTTCCTGAGATTTCGTTCTATTTTCAATTCTAAGCCTGAGGTATGTCACTATAACCACCATTTCTTGTTAAATCATTATTGTTATTACTTTGCGTGCTATGGATTTGATTGATTGATTGCAGTTTTGAAGGGATGGATTCGAGTTCGGGGCAGCAGGAATTCGATTATCTGTTCAAGTTGTTGATGATTGGGGACTCTGGTGTCGGCAAGAGCAGCCTACTCCTCAGTTTCATCTCTGATGATTTTCAAGATCTCTCACCCACCATTGGTCTGACTCTCCTGCATCTTTCAATACATCACTCACTCTTTTTGTGTCTTGTTTGATTTCAACTCTCCTTCTTCAGGTGTTGATTTTAAGATCAAATATGTCACAATCGGTGGTAAACAGCTCAAGCTTGCCATTTGGGACACTGGTATGCTTTCTTTCTGTTTGATTTAATGCTTGACTCACTCACTCACTGTATATTTTAAGATCAAACACTTACTTTAATAATGCAGCTGGTCAAGAGAGATTCAGAACGCTCACAAGCTCTTACTACCGAGGGGCACAAGGGATCATTATGGGTAACCCTCTACTCTCTCCAATCACTTGAATTTTCATGGCAACCTAATACAATACAATAGAATAGAATAATAATTCAATGGATAGAAAGAATGCTTTTGGGTTTCACATGTTCAATCCCCCAAGCTGGTTCACTGTTGAGATCTGTATTTAGGGTTTGCTGCTTATTCTCAATGTTTTGTTCCTTTAACCATTGCAGTTTATGATGTAACGCGACGAGAAACATTTACAAATCTTTCTGACATATGGGCAAAGGAAATTGACCTCTATTCAACAAATCAAGACTGCATCAAGATGCTTGTCGGAAACAAAGTAGACAAGGTAACTTCATTTAAGAAAAATCCAATAAAGCCTTTTGTCACTCAGTGGGGCTTTCACATGAATCTTGAATTTCATGTACTCTTATAGAGTATTCTGTTGTTAACATTCGTATCTTTTGATGTTGCTCAGTTTTTCAATTCCACCTTAAAATCTTGGATGTATATAGTCGGCCAGAACAAACATATCACATTCAGTTTCTTGTTTGATTCCTGCATCATATGGTACTGCATTTTCTTTTTTGCCAACTGCCAATTGAGGACTTGACTTGCATGTTTTCAGGAGAGTGAAAGAGTTGTGACAAAGAAAGAGGGAATAGAATTTGCTAGGGAATATGGTTGCCTATTTACTGAATGCAGTGCTAAAACTCGAGTCAACGTACAACAATGCTTTGAAGAGCTTGTTTTGAAGGTATGTTAAGTGACTTATGTCATGCCCATTTCCTGAAATAATTTTTGTCAATTAAGCTGACCATGCTGCAACATAGATTCCTTTCCCCCCATACTGTAACATTCTACTATCATTTTTTGAAGGTTATGATTAAATGTGTTTAGGGGCACATGTAAATGAATTACTTTTCTTTCATTTTGATTAACACAGTAACAGCTGATGACCATGGTTTTGCTTTTCTTTTTTCCTTCTTTTTGTTTTATGCAGATTTTGGATACACCTAGCCTGTTAGCAGAGGGTTCTAAAGGGGTTAAGAAGAACATCTTCAAGGAGAGGCCACCCCAAACTGATGCATCCACGAGTAGCTGTTGCTGATTGTAAGAAGTTATCTCACTCAAGTCAAAAGCAATCTTCTGAGCATTAAGATCTGAGAGAGCTTGGAAACACATCTATATTCAAAACTCCGATTGCTAACATCTATTGTAATTTAGCAACGATGGAAGCCATTTTTCACTCTTTTGTCTAGAATATTACGAGTAATATGATGATGAGGGTTGTTATCTACGTTTTCTTGATTTCTTTTTGTTATTTAGCACATTTAGTTTGATGTGTAGATATGCAAAATTTTTAACAAATCATGGATTTTATTACTTTTAAGGAATTCAGTTTTATACTGTATGCATTGCCTTATCAGTCTTGGTGTAGGAAATACTAAAACTATATGTTTTTTTTTTTTTTGTTAATTCGAAGGCTATTATAATAATCAAATCATCTGAAATCTGAATTTATATTATTATTGATAATCTGTTACCAAAATTACCTTTTGCAGCTATAAAGTTCTAATATTTCACTGAAATATATTAAATAAATTTAATTTTACATTAAACATAAAATAACCTACAGTCAATTTTCCTAGTCCTGCCAATCGTCCGGTAGTTTATATCAGGATTTATCAAGATAACTTATGTGTATTAAATTTGTTACGAAAAGACAGATAGTATGTAAAGGATAATAATTTATTAGGAATTTTATTTTTCTTCCCATTAGTATATAGTATCTACTAATTCTGACCATTAAATATTTAGTGAGGTTTCAAAATATCTGTTAAAAGGTGTCAGAGTTAGTTGGTTAAGCTTATGGTTGTGGAGACTCCATCCTTCTTCCTTCTCCTACTCCTACTCCTACCAATTTGCAAACAGAGACAGAAGCATGGTGGGCGCGTGCAGTGCACCTCCCATTTGCCATCTTCCTCCATTGAACCCCAAAACCCCATCTTCTTTAAGCAGGCGTGTGTTCCTCTTGTCTCTTCCCCTCTCCTCCTGCTTCCTTCAATCATCTTCCTATGCTGCCACCACACTGTATGACCCTGTAAGTCCTTCTGAGAAAGATGCAAGCGCTTTGATTTCACTCAGAGTCTCTCAAGCTGTGAACTTGTTGGACAAAGGCAAAGAATTGCAAGCTCGTGGTGACTTCAATGGCGCTCTTGACTGCTTTTCTAAGGTCTCCTCACCAATTTCACAATTCTTTTTTTCTAATATGTAAATGCAAACTTTGGTGGCCTAACCTGTGATTCACTTTTCTCTTTTTAGGTAATTGAAAGCTACAAAGACTTGGCATTCTCAGATTATGCAAGGGTAGGAAGGGCACTTGCACTATATGAAGTTGGTGACAGAGAAGAAGCCATTGCAGAGATGGAAGACGTTTCCATATCTCTAAAGGGCTATCCAGGTAATATTCTATTTTTCATAACAGCATATGCATTATTCCACAACATGCAAGAAAGATTCTCACTTTTGTTTCTCTAATGCCATGGTTGCAGAAGTACATGCAGCTCTTGCAGCAGCCTTGTATGCAGATAAGCATGCTCCATTGCTTGCTGAGAACCAGTTCACCATTGCAACACTGCTTGATCCCCATTTCACAGACCTTTCATATGTCAGAGACACAAAACACTGGCCTCCAAGTTTGATTAGTTCTCTGCAGCACTTCATCACACTATCTTAGCACTTCATTCATACATATTCTATTATACCAAATAACCAATGCTTAGTACTTAGTAGTGCCACCTAAATGTATAATCCCTTTTTTCTTTTAATTCATTATTTTAACTCTTGTTCTGAATTGTAATAAACTGTGATGTGATATAAATTTTCATATAAAAATACAAAAAATATTGATAAATTAGTTCTTAAACTTTCTGGTGCACAAGATACATATCAAATATTTGTATGAACAATTCTTTTTCCTTATTGGTTATAAAGACTTACAGTTATGTTTTTGACTGGAATATAATGGAGAATTTCTAATTGGATGCTCAAATTTCTATGGTCCAATCCTTTATCATCTCAAATCACAACCTTCAAAACTTAACAAGATAGATGCATGTGGATTTGTATGCATCGCCAATTATTTTGAGGAGGACAAGAATACACCTAAACTTATTGCTTACCAAACAAACCAAACTCTCTTGTGCCCTTAGATAGAGATAGCACATTCATCACTTCTTTTTGTTGCTTTCTGTTCAATTTTAGAGGACAGGGCATAAAGCTAATGAGAAGCATGCATTCCATTCAAAACCAAGTCCCATCAATGGTCAACGTACATGTTATACCCTTCAACGTGCCTTGTTTTTACCATCAAAACTATTTTACTTTTCTTTTTGGAGAATCTTGTCTATCAGTCCCTACTCACCATCTCACACCTCCCATGTTTAGTTAAATCACTAGAAGCAAGGTGTGTGGTCCATGCGGCAAACATTTGACCGCAGAAAAGGAAATAGAAAGAATTTGCCATTGTGTTGAGTTGATGCCAGCAAAAGATGCATGATGACCTTGTGTTCTCAGGATGTGACTCCATTTTGTTTCTCATACATAAAAAGTGCCCTTCAATAGGGTCAAGTGGATTAATAGTGCACCATGAATTTCTAGCATTCTCAAGAACTTCGTGTTACCATTCAATTATTCATAAATCTTACATGTTATACGGGAACAAATATACCCCATAAATTATATACACCATATACTTTTTGCTAGCATCTGAGCCTACTTTGACACCTGAATCCACTTGGATTTGAACAATTTGAGGAGCATTCTGGCCTTTGATTTAGTAGTAGTGGCACAATGACTCTGCATAAGCAACAGCAACTTTGTAATAACCCCGGCACCAATGGCTTGTTCTCTTGCATGCATATAATCACAGCAAACCAGGGAAAGTGCCTCAACAGCACTGTCACTGCAATCTTGATCACATTTTACACTGAACACCATCTTCACCAATGTATCAACTCCATTTGGGTGATTCACCAATGTCTCTCTACCACTCTCTAGCTCCAATAGTTTCACTACTATTCCCATTGCTATTGGAATCAGAAGTTTCTTCTTTTGTGCTCTAATTTGAGTAATTTCATTACCTGATGATGATGAAATCATTGAAATGTATCTTATGATCCCTTCTATTGCTCCTTCTCTCACCAAGCTCTCTCTGTTGGAATTCAATGAACACAGTGCTGAAATGGCCTTAACTGCATCCTCAGAAGCATCACAATTTTGAACAAGTACTAGAACAATCTCATGCACTAGTTTCTGAGTGTTTCCAAAAACATAACATAACTCTTGTGTTGTCTCAGACGATGATGCTGACTCTATAACATGACACAAGCTAGATTTAACAGAATTAGTTCCTTTTTCAAATAATAGCACAAATGTTACTAATTTAGACTCATCATCTTTGATAATATTTAGAGCCTCCAAATCATTACCAAGATGCAGCAGTTTCATAATGCAACTAAGTGCAAGCTCTATAAATTTCATGTGATCATTATTTGATACAACATGAGATTCTTCTGTTGTTCTTCCTCCAAACACTAGTTCCAAGAGCAGAGGCAAAAAACCAAGTTGTATGAAACATGATCTGCTGAAAGAACAATACTCATCAGAAAAGAAGGCATTGATTTTCTCAAGTGCTAGGAGCTTGTTCTCTAAGGAATCACCCTCTTGAGATTGAAGGGCGTGTTTCAAAGCAGCAAGAGAATCAATAGTTGCAGAGTTACCAGGGTGAAATTGTGGACCAAGTTGAAGCCACTGGTGGATCAAGTGGCGAAGGGTGTGGTTGGGAACAATGGAAGGGTCATGGAGCTTCTGCATTGTGACAGGGCATGTCAGGTTACCTGAACCT
>JASCZI010121379.1:0-11151 GCA_036250425.1 Stylosanthes scabra | reverse complement strand
CTATGCTTGATCTGTCATAGGTTTGGCCTGTGCATAGAGTCACTGGATCTTCAAACAAGTCCAAACTGATAGGGCATCTGAATAAGTGTGGAATGGTCATTTCAGGCTCACTCATGGAAATTTAGCAAGAAACTGAAGATGATTGATTGATGATCCCAAGTTAAGTAACAAAGAAGAAAAAAATAAACAGTTGATAGATCTCAAAAGTTGCTTTTATTGTTTTCTCAAGACTTGAGCTGAGATGAGACACAAAGGAAAAGATTGATAACAGAAACTAGAAAGTGGTGAGTGAATGATAAGTTGGAAGTGGGATGGTGGAAAATGACTGAGAAATGAATGAAAGATGTAATATCATTGAAATGAGAGGAAGTGAGGATTCCATCCTATGATATTGGCAGGGTATGGGAAGCTTCTGCAAGTCTGCAATTACTCCTTTTTCCTACTGACAGGACAGTGGACAAAGGTGAAGAAAAAGTAAAGAGCAAAAGTACAATCTAGGAGAAAAAAATGGAATTATAAGTGAACAAAATAAGTACTAATTACCATACATTAAATAATTAATATTCTTGTAGAACTTTGAAAAAACCATCTATCAAGTACTATAATTCTACCATTAGTTACAGTTTAAAAAATTTAATTATCATTAATTTTACTTCATTACCCATACATTTTTTGTACAAGTTAATAATCAACCTAGCAAAAAGAGTAATTGGAAAAGAACGAATCAAATTAAAGGAAAGAAATTGGGATTGTAACTAATAGTAGTACTAATACCAAAAAGCAAAGCCTAATAGAATAGCTGTGAGAATGGTCCCCAGTCCATCATATTACTTTATCAAGCAGTCAAACAAGAAATAATATTTAAAAAAGGAAGTAGAAAAAAAGAAATCAATGCAGTCAAACTGCCCAATTAAAATGAAGAAAATTAATGTTGTTACTTGTTAATGTATTTGAAGTTTAATTGAATCTACCTTCTTCATATAGATTAAATAAAAGGTTCACTCCTCATTTTTATCATCCCATATTTTTTGTACTTTATGAGAAATTTTGTGAAATTTAGTAAACTTTACATCAGATTTTGTTAGTTTTCAAAAATGAATTGTTTTGCCATCTTCATTACTTCATTTGTCAGCTATCAGTTCCACATCTTTGTGGCATAAAAGAAAGGCCAGCAGTTAGGGTTTATTCTAAGACTAAAGATTTCTAGTGTATAGAAATTTTTGCCTTTGAACTCTATTTTGTCTTCCACTACTCAATGAAGCTATTTAGTCCACTATCTAGTGAAAGCAATCTTGGTGGCTTTCATTTATTTTCAGTTCTGGTCAATTGAACCATATCCTGAATAATTGGTGTTTAAACTAGAGCAATATTAAAAGAGAGAAAATGATGCTAAGAAGCAATTCTGGATTTCTGGTGGTAAAAGAAAGAAAGTATGTATTTAGCTAACATGCGTTTATCACTTGTTTTTTTTGCTGTCCATGCGTTTAGCACTTGCTAAGATAGAAGAAAAGAATAGATAAATTTGAAGTTTTTTATGTACTTAAGACATAGAAACGTTCAAGTTATTTCCACTGAAATTTTCCTTCTTATATTATTCAATTATTATATAAAATGTTTTACATTAAACATAAAAATTTAGGTGAATGTTATCGAAGTATCAAACCCTCTGATGTGTTTTTTTATTATTGGTTAATATGGGTTGATAAAGTCTCGTTAAACCTAATTCCTCATTTAATTTAGGTTATGCTAACCCTATACATTAATTATAGTTTGACTATTTTAAAATAGAATTAACCTACGTGTACTGTACATTTTTATACATTTCGTGTCTTTTTCTTTTATTTTGATTTTACTATTGAGGTACATTATTTTTGTGTTATACGTAGCTGTTTTGTGCTATTCTATGTTGTATTAATATGCTTTGTAAATTTTTCTATATTAATGTTTATATTTTCTGCGTTGTAAATAAAATGTGTGGAGATGTACAATAATAACTTCCAAAACTTTCTCTTTACAAAAATAGTCAAATTATAATTAATGTGTGGGATTAGCATAACTTAAATTAAATAAGACATTAAGTTTAATCATAGTTTGTTAACCCACACTAACTAATAAGAGAGAATTGAGTAACATTCACCAAAAATTTAATGGGCAATTAAAATTTGAATAAAAATAAGTTTGTATTTTAATATTCTACAAATATTTCTCAAATTGTTGAGAAGAATTTAGATTTTAGATTTTAGATACGGATGAGTTTAGCTCATATGAAATTACTCCCTCCTTTATTATAAGAGGTCTTGATTCGAGCCTCCCACCAAAAAAAAAAAAAGATTTTAGATAAATATTTTAAAATAATTTTCTACTTATTTTTGGACTTGAAAAATTATCTACTTGAAAAATTTATCTCCGTTTTTTTCTTGGTCGTTTATCTTTTTTTTTTGGACCTAAAAGGCTAAAGTAGGCGGCTTAAGTTTTACGCTAACATTTAACATTTAATGGTGGGCTTAAACTTAACGCTACTATCTAGTCCAAAAAAAAAAAGTTAACGCTACTATGGGCTTAAACTTAACGCTAACTACAGCATATTACATTGACTATGTAAAGAGTACTATGGTCCATTACTTCTCTTTATTTTTTGTGAGCTCATTCCGTAATCTTTTTTCTTTTCGATTTCTGTTATTCATGTACGCCAGTGTGACTCTCTCTCACTGTGTCATCACTCATCAGATTCGTTGATTTCCCGCCAATGTACGGCAACCCACACCGTTGCCACAACGGTCGCGGTGGAAACCGCCGACAACTGGAGACGCAGCAGCCTCCGAAAGCGCTGAGAGCCAGATTCAGGTAAACATTTCAAAAACAAGATTCTCGTGAATCCCGTAAGTTACTCAACGAGTAATGGTGTTTTTCATGGTATTGTTGCATGATAGGAGGAAGAACTCTTTTCAAGAGATGCTTAACTGTGGATTGTTAAACTAATATGTAACTTAAGGTTAAATAAAAATAAAAAATAACGAGATTACTTTAATTAATGGCTGGGGAAGATAATCACAAAAAGACCATTGTCACATTTTCTTCTTGTTTTTATCTACTTGGCACTCTAAATGTTTATATGGCTTGCTAGTCAAAAAACACAATTCAACGAGTTTTGACACTGATGAACCAAATTTGAGAGATTGAACCTTGTTCTCCAAATTTGAAATCACTCAGTCTTCAAGAGACCAGTGTATGAAATTAGTTCTTTCAGGTTAGTTACAATGTGTTTTGTTATATATCAATTTTGAAGTAAAAATAACTAGATGAATTTTTCCTAAATTAGGGATTTGTGATCTGCATTCTTCATTTGACATGGGCCTTGTGAATTTTTGGACATTTTCAGGAGGTATGAAAAGCATTAATTATCTTGGCAAAGTTAAACTAAAGGTATAAGATAAAGATGTGTTCAAGTGATGCATGAGCTATTGGGTAATCTGTTCTCTGGAAAGAACGCTGTGAGCATACGATGTCTTCTCTTAATCTTTTAATTGAGGCAAATGATCATACTGTTGAACATGATCTATTCTATCTTGAAGAGGGAAAACAATTAAGTTGGGTCCCTTCTTTTACTCATTTTAGTACCTCATGTGTTGAAAATTTAATCCCTTCAATGAAATTCTTAGAACAATGCAGGGTTCAGAAGCAGATATGACCTCATAATTCTTGAGTTGTTAAAGTGAACCGTAAGTGTAATTGAGATGGAAGGTAATATATTTGGTCCTTAAAGAGCTTTTCTCTCATTCTCCGAGTAAAATCAGGTTGTTCTTCCTTTTTCTTTTCTTGGTAAGCTTTTTCTACTTTGGTCTTTTAGACAAGTAACATAGTTCTGAACAACTGCAGAAGTTCCAAGGAATCTTCAGAAGAAGTTATTGAGCAGGTACATTTTGAGTATTATTTTATACAGTTTGTTTCAAAATATATTTGAGGATGAATGATAAAACCCAAGTGAAATGAAAAAAAAAAAAAATGAAATTATAAACCAAAGAGACCCCTGACATTGTCAAATTCTCTCTCAGGTTGAAAGTAAAATTTTGTTTGTACAAAAAATATATAAAATTCTGCTTTCCTGTATGTACAAATTAAAAAGTGAAAAACTAGACCAGAAGACATAATACAGATATGGATATTACTAGTTATCATCTAGATTGTCTTTCTGTGTCATTGAACATATGAACAGTATGTCCAGTTGGTGGTGTTATTGAATGATGTGCTGTTATCTGATTAATATATTCTTCATTTGTATTAACTACATTATCTGGTGTTGCCAACCCATTATCTACCTCTGAACCTTGCCCAATATATTGTTGAACTACCAACACTGAAGCAGATGTTGCAAAATCTGGTGATGCTAACAAATCCCCAATAGCTCCTAACTCAGGGCACTCACTCCAGTCAGTGAGTCCTGCTGTCAGTGGTGATACCGTTCCTTGTCCTCTCCCAACTATGATAAGGTCATGGGTGTCCTCCATTGATCTTATAGTGGCCACGGTCTCTTCGCCATTGTTCACTACTTTCTCAATGTACACAATGGATTTATTGTTCAAATGACTCATTCTGAACAACTGTATAAGCTTCTCATCCAGTTGCTTTTCTGAGTCCTTTTCAGTTTCTACCGTTAGTATCCTCGGTTCATCTTGAATATTGTTTATATTGTTGTTGAGGGTAGGGTGCTTTGTGTTCATTGTGCTTCCAACTTCTGCTCCAGGAACAAAGCGCATTAGAGTAAGGTTTACACCTTCATGTTCCAACATCCTCCATCCGTAGCTCAATCCTTCTCTGTCATCTGGGCCTCCAAAGAACAACACTAACACGTAACGAGACAATACTTCATCCTCTACCAAGTGGTTGGACCAATTCAAGCCTCTATCTACTAAAATTCCAACTGAGCAAGGTGCATTTGCAAGGACATTCCGGTTTACAGCGCGAAATGGCGCGTTTGTTGCTTCCATTCCACCATCAATAGTATGTTGTTTGTGGAATGGGAGGATTATGAAGGCGACGCGCTTGTCCTCAGCCAAATTGCAGATGTCTTCATGCATTGTGGAGTAAGGGGACATTGCTGTCAAAGGCTGCACAGAGACACAAGGAGCCTGTTGCGCGTAGTTGGCAAAGGCATTGATTATGTGATCAGATTGAGCGTGAGTTGCGTTAAGTGCAGGCTGATCCAATTTTGTAGAGTTGTGGACAATGAGCAATGCAGATGTGCGGCCATTAAGTTCTATCAAATGGAGGACATAGATGCATATTGGTGAATTATTTGTTGGATTTGAGGCATCAAGAAGGTTAATTATGGATGGCACGTTCCGAGGTGTATGGATACACACTAGGACCTTCAACTCTTCATCTTTTTTTGACATCTGAATTGTTCTTCGTTTGTATGACATGACCCTCTTTGATGGCTTGTAGATAGCTGATAATCCAGGTACAATTATTCCAGTCATTAGCACAGTTATGGTAACCATTATTGCAAATGATCTCTCATCCAAAACCTGCAACGAATTGTGGTAGTAGCACTTGTAATATAGAACTCCTTCCATTCAGTAAATAAACTAATTTTAGGGTATTGGCCAATAATAAGTACCTTTTGGTCCCTGCCAACATTAAGCACAATCATCTCAACAAGGCCTTTAGAGTTCATGAGTAAGCCTAGAGCCGCTCCTTCATTAAGTGGCATTTGATAAGAAACTGCAACAATTATGGTTCCAGCAATTTTGCCAATGCAAGATAGAAAAACAAGGAGGACTATGGCTAACCATGTGAGTACACCTTTGATGAGACTTAAATTAGTCTTCAACCCACTAATTGCAAAGAATAAGGGAAGCAAAAGCCCTGAGACGAAGTCCTCAATTTTCTCCACAAGAGTTAAACTAAGTGGTCCATTTGGGATTGTCAATCCAAAAACAAATGCTCCAAAAACAGAATGTGTCCCCATAGCATCAGTTATGAAACCTGAAACCATGACACCAGCTAGTATTAGACAAACATAGAAATCGCTGAACGATTCACCCTCCGGCGTCCTCCTTATAATCCACAAGATGATCGGCCGCACCACAAACACATAAAAGAGCACAAAGGCCACACTGGAAATCAGAATCATGAAGGAAGACAAAACAAGCTTTTCATTCTGTGCCATAGTGATGGCCACGGCCAAAAGTATCCAAGAAAAGGCATCATTGATGAGTGCAGAGGAAAGTGCAACCCTTCCCACCTCAGTGTTGATGAGTTTAAGCTCGGCAAGGATTCTAGCAAGAACAGGGAATGCAGTTACAGAGAGAACAACGCCGAGGAACAAGATGTAAGCACCTTTGTTAACCGGACTGTCATTGCTTCTGATAAGAAACGAGAAGACTGCTCCAATGACAAAGGGGAACACCATGCCTGCAGCTGCTATGAAAACTGTTTTTTTACCAATGCGCAGCACCGATGAAGCGTCCATTCCCAATCCAACCAAGAACAGGAAGTAGAGCAGACCAACGTTTGCCATTGTTTCAATGACCATAACACTTCTCAGAGGAAAAACTGCCTCTGCAAATGTTTTGCTTTGTCCAAGCACCGAAGGACCCAATATTACTCCTCCCTTAACATATGTTCATGCATGTAACATAAAATATTACACAGTTAGCATAAATTACTCTAACTTTTAATTTCGTTCTTAGATATTTTTACATTGTTTCAAAATCTGGGTTCAAATTTATAAATGAACTCCAAATGAATTATTAATAATTGCATTATTGTTGTGGTGGTAGGGAAATTAATAATAAACTAACCAAGATTTCAGCAATAACACGAGGCTGACGAATGGGCTTGAGGATGAAGACAAAGATGCGTGTAACAATGACAACTAACATAACTTGCAATATGAAGAGAGGCAATGCATAGTTCAAAGGGTTATCTCCTTGCCATATCCCATTTGTTGTTATCATCTGTGGTGCATAGCACACTATGTCTTCCCTTTGCTTCTTTAATGGATCTCCTTCCATTGACCTTTAACAAATAATAATAATAATGATAATCACTTCAATTCATTCCTTCTCCTCTCTTTAATTCATGTCATATATCTATGCATTACCATACTTATATATTATGTATGTGTTACCGTCAATGTACGAGGAGGGAAAACTGAAACCGAAAAAGAATAACGTATGATCATTCAAATTAAGTGAATAATGGAGAAGAAGATAGATAAATGAAAAGAAGGGGAAGAAACAATGTTAGAAATATGATGAAGGGGAATTGAATGAAGAGCTAAAGAAGTGACGTTTCGTTTTTGTTTTGTTTTGTGGTTGCCCACTCTAAGTGGGGAGTACTAGTCAATTTGATGGTCTATGTTGTGCACAGGGGGGTCTCTATTTTAGGAACAATGATTATGGATTAATGATTAAATGCTACGAACCCTAGTGGGGGGCTCACATATATATCAAGTGTATCTCTCTTTCCCACATGTGGTCCGAATCAACAACTCTCTCATTGTCGGTTATGTTTTGTTTTATTTTTCAAAATGGAATAATATAGGCAAATTTGCAATGAATTTAGATTTTTGTTTCTTAAATAGATACAATAATAACTTGGCCTATGTTTTATATAGTGGATTCCAAGCTTAGATTAACGAAGAGGGTTATGGCACCGTGACAATTAACCTAAAATAATGTCATATATGATAATAAACAAGTTACGTACACTTTGGAGTATTAAACTCTACGGTTTATAATTGTTGATTGAAGGACGTAAAGCAAGTTTTTATAGGAATCAACGGTTATAAATCTGGAACTTGGTATTTTAGAGTGTAACTGACTTACTTCCTATATAATATATAGTCACAATGCCATAACATTTTGAATCATATACGGACATCATGTAATATCTTTGATTCATGTAGCAACTTCACCTAATGAAAAAAAGGCTTAATTAAGTTTAGTATATAAATACAATAATAAATTTCATTTTTTTGATGGATCATAATTTTGTAAGGCTTTGTTGGACGTTCGTCATTAAAACTTAGTACGAATATCATTACGAAGAAAATGTTTTATGTAGTTATTTATTACAAAGAAAAACTTAGTACGAATATTATAATTACATTATTGGCTAGCAAAACTAATTTTTATGTAGTTATTTATGACAAAGAAAAAATTTAGTACGAATATTTATAATACAAAAAAGATCGTGGATGATGATAAAACTGTATCATAACGAAGCCTAATAACATTACTACAATTAAAATTTAGTTAACGAGTTTCAGCCCCATGTTTTCATTATATTCTTATTATTTTCAAGTTTGTTGCGTCTTTAATAAAAAATAGTACTAAAGTCTAAAACCATTAATAGGATGGAGTAGTAGCAGAAAATGAACAAGATTCAGCAGGAAATGGAGATCAAACTCTGAAATTCCTGCAATCCTACTCAGATTTGATTTATCTTAGAGTGCTAATTAATAATTAATTAGAAGCAGTGAGAGCTAATACTGTATGCATGTGTAGTGATAAAGTAGGAGGATTCATTATTCAAAACCTAAATCTGCACCACTATAATATGGAAGGAAGCCATTATAGCTGTAGCCTTAATCTAAGATGAGATAGTCAACCCTATAGATCAGATATTTGGGTTGACATGTATGTGCCTTCATATATATTCCTATTAATTAATTTTAGCATTGGAAATAGACAGGTGGCTGGTTGCACAGATTTTCAAAAGAAAAAGGTTCCAATTCACACTCCCTGATAGCAATTAGCAGCTGAATGTAACAATTTAAGCCAAGGATTATTATTCAACCCTCTTGACACCTGTAATGTATGTGTCTAGGTGATGCAACTAACATTAATAATCATGGTCCTCCTTCTCCATTAATAAAGTTTCATAAATGAAATTCCAACTTATCTTTATATATACTTCATACAGAATAACTAGTGAAGCTTCAACCACTCAACATTCATATTGAGAATACTGTGTATATATATGTATTTTTCTATATAAATGGTTAACATTTTACCTAATGACATGCAAGGAAAATCTAATGGTAGGTCAGGAATGTATGTGAAGAATGAAGATCACATGCTAGTGCCCTAACAAATAATTAAGTATTAGATGAATTTGAATAGCTCAGAATTCCAATAATATGAAACTTATATAAGCTGAAGTTATTAATTAAACATAAACATACATAACCTTGTTCTTGAATAATCAGAAATAATTCATGTATACGGAGAACATGCACCCGTGATCTGTCACTTTTCTTTTTCTCTTGAAAATTGGAAGATAGAAGAAGAATAGAGCGGTAGTGGTGAGACCCACTCTCTGTCAGATCTTCTCTCCGTTGGCTCAAAGCAACATATTCCATTGGAGCCTTTTTAAATATATGTATATATATATATGCATATATACATAGATAGATCACCATAATAATAATTTCAAGGAATTTAATTTCGGTGCAACTCACTACTACTGACAAGAAAGCATTGCATTTTATATCTAAAAAGTAGAGATAGATAGATAGATGAATTAAAGTTGTGAACAAGCTTTCACTACAAAAAGACACAACCGTACCACAGACTACACATATATATATATGAGCTGCATCAATATATTATAAATTCTCTTTCCCTATACATATATGGTGTATGTATAAGGACAACAAAACTCTGAACCTAATCAATTACTCAACTTTAATTTGTGTTCCTTCATTTGTATATGTAATAACTATAGTATTGTCTATGTAACATTATCAGAAATTGTAAGATGCTAGATATCATATATATGTATGTATGTAACGCTCTATCTTAGAGTAATATACATTATTAATTAATTAGGGGGGCTTATGACTTCAAGATCATCATCAAGTGACAGATAAACCTCATCTAGGTATGAAAGTTCTGATCCACAATCATCCTCATCGCTATAGTAGTACTTTGAAGTTGCACCTTCTTCAGATTCTGACTTCTTGTTCTTCTCATACACTCTGCACACAACCCATTTATTGTTGCTCCTATTTTGATCCTGTAATAATACAGAGGTTACACAATAAATATCTAGGGCTTAATATTTATTATTAGAGAAATTAATTAATTAATTAAGACCATAGCTTACATTCTTTAATCTTCGATTAGCAGTTCCATTTGCATAATAACATGCACTAGGGTTGTTGTTGTGGAGCATAGATGAGGAAATATGGTATTCTTGCATGACCCAATTGGTTTCAGTGCCTTCACTAAGATTGAAGACAAAATACTTCTTGATTCCCAATTTCTTGTTTGCATCAGCTGATGAGATTATAGGTTGGCTCAAACCTATTTCCTTCCAATACCCATTTCCTGTGCTTCTGTTTTCCCTCACTTTATTATTGCTGAAGAAATAGTGTTGATTCCCACTTGAAAACGCCTTCCCTGTGTATACATACACATAATTAATTAAATTTCACACAATAATATAAGAATAATCTATTTGCATGCATGCATAGCTAGGTTAATTGTTATGTGTGTATGTACCATTTAATTGCCATGGATGAAGGTGAGAGGGATCAAGTTCCGGTATGATGTTGGGGTGGAATGGTAGAGAAATTTTGGAATAGAGAAAGTGAAGGATGAGTTCTTCATCTGTTGGAGAGAAGCAAAATCCTGGAGGAAGATTCATTGTATATGATGGTATGTATTTCAAATTCTTCTTTCCTTTTTGGACTCTAATTTAATTTGGCTCTTTATTTTGGGTCAAGTTTGTCATGCTTTATATATATATACAGAAAAAGAGAGAGAGATTGAGATTTATGGTTGGATTGATTAGGATTCAAAAGAGAAAAGCATGGAGCTAGCTGTTAGAAGAAAGACGGCGGTACGTGGAATTCCATCATAAGGAAGAAGAAGAAAAAGTAGGGCCAACAAAACTTGCTAGCTAGATAGACGGCCATTGAAGCTAACAATACAAGTTATATATGTAATTCATCATTTAAGTTATGGTCAAATTATTTGTGTGCGTTGCTTCACTACTATTTAAGTAACCTACCTATATAACTAACTACTTTCATTCCTTGGATAAGCTTCAATTTATTGGGATATATATATATATATATATATATATATATATATATATATATATATATATATATATATATATATATATATATATATA
>JASCZI010121378.1:0-32493 GCA_036250425.1 Stylosanthes scabra | reverse complement strand
CATTAATCTTGGTTATCACAAATTAGTTCAAGAATTGTCTTTCACCTTTGTTCATTGAATTAGAGATAATGATTTGAATGATTGTGCCATATATGTATCTGTATTCCTATCACATAAATGATTGATTTGTTTCTTGTTTGATTCTTTGTATTGATCTTTAAAGATTCGATGTACTAAGAAGTAATTAGATCTTCCATGTTTTGAATTGTTAAGTTTGAGAAAATAGGCATTCAAACATAATCAAGAATCATTCCATATTTTCTTTACTAACTCAGAGATGAGCATGTGATTTAATGTGTATCAGAATCTTTAATAATTCAATAAGGTTTTGCATGGGATTGAATATGTGACATTTAATTCTTTCCAAGAATCTTGTTGATTATCATAGGTTTAAATCAAGATATGTGTATTATCTCTTTTCTTGTTTAATTAGTCAAGAGATTGATGATTAATTAGGTTAAAGAGAAACTAGATCACTAAGAGATTAGGATTTAGTTATATTTGGATTCATGATGAATTAGTAATAACTTGCAGAAAAAGAAAAGTAAAAATTGGATTAGGAAGATAGTTGGTGGACATCTCCAATTCCTTGATCTTGCCCTTTTACATTTGAATCTTTCTTTCGTTCTTGTTATTGTTTTGCATGATTAGTGATTGATTGTCAATTAAAGATTTCTTTTCTTCATTCTTTCTTGTTGCTAATCTTGTCTTTCGTGTTCTTGATTTTAATTGTGGCATTAATCTTTGATTGATCATTTAGATCTGATTAAAGAAACCAATTAAAAATATTGATTAATCCACCTTTTCTCATGGGAACGATACCCAACTCATGAGTGGTACTACTTGATTCGATACACTTGTCGGATTGTTACGAAGTTCTTATATTAAAAGAATTCATCGCATCAGACAGGTACAGTTGTTCCAGTAGTGGTTGTTCCTATCTTCGTATTAATTGTTGTGTTGAGATTTTTTGCAATTTCCTGTTCAAGCAATTTAGCATAGAAGATAGTTGTAGAAGGGTTAGGGTCTGTGTTGTTAAAGCATTTTGTATTCCTAGCCTTCCAAATAGCCCAAGTTGTGATGCCGATCTTGTTCCAGTTGAGATCTCTTTCATCTTTGCTGAATGACGAATAATTCTTGAGCATGTCCTGTAGCCATAGAGCAAAAGACTGCACCTTATCTTTTGATGGAACACAGTGAGCTTGAGATTCAAACCAAGTAGCTCTAATCCAATCACAAAATAATAGAGCATGTTCCACTATTTACTCATCCTGCAAACAAATCGGCCAGAGATTGATGTTAGATATTTTCTTTTTAAAAAGATTTGATTTAACAGGGAGGATACAATGGGCAGCTTTCCATAGGAAAATCTTGATTTTGTTGGGTACTTTCATGCTCCAAATTCCTTTCCAAACTTCTTCCAGTTGATAGCTTGTAGATAGCCCTCCATTTTCATCCATATTTAAGTCTCTTTTGGCTACATGGTATCCAGTTTTCACAGTGTATTCTCTGTCCATTTTAAACGGCCACAACAATTTGTCTTTGAGTTCACCCTACTGATAGGGGTTTGAAAAATTATTTATGCAACTTGGAGCTGGAACATTCTTTGTACTGCTTCTTTATTCCATTGTCGATCTTCTAATATTAGACTGCTCACTTTAGTCTCCAACAAGCTCCCAGGATTTAAGGGAAATTTTTGCCTTGGTATCCAGTTATCTCTCCATACATTGATTTTAGTGCCCCGACCAATGCTCTAGACTGCATTATCCTTGAGCAGATTTCTGCCTTGGATGAGGCTATTCCAAATCCAAGATGCACCTCTTTGTCCTTTAGCCTCACAAAAGCCACATTCCGGGAAGTATATAGCCCTTAGGATGCGCGCCCAAAGAGAGTCTTGATTCCTAATTAGCCTCCATGGTTTTTTAGCAAGTTGAGCAGAGTTTTGGAGGTAAAACTCTTTGAAGCCGAGATCCCCTATGGTTTTACTTGTACACAGTTTCGCACATGCTTTCTAGTGAATTCCCTTGTCTTTTTTTCTGATCTCTCCACCAGAATTTTGCTATCGTTGCGCACAGTTTTTGGCAAAAGGTTTTAGGAAACTTTAAAATGCTCATAGCATATGATGGAATTGCTTGGATGACTGCTTCAATGAGTGTTTCTTTCCTCGCCTGATTAAGAAGGCTTTCTTTCCACCCTTCGATCTTTCCTTCCACCTTTTCCATTATCAAATCCAAAGCTTTAACTTTCGATCCACCCCATTAGGCTGGTAAGCCAAGATGCCTCCTCGAATGATCCCAAGCCGACATCCCAAGAATTTCCTCAATGTTGACCCTAGTTTGGATTGGAACCTGGATTCCAAAGGTGATGCCTGATTTCTCCATATTGATCCTCTGTCCCGATGCCGTAGTGTACTCGTTCAAGATGATGATGATTTGAAACTTATCTTCTTTGGCACTTGGAAATATAATACAATCATCAGCAAATAATAGTTGGGTTATGGTTGGAACGGTGGGAGCCAGCTTAACTCTGTCTAGGAGGTTACTCCCTGTGGCTTTTTCCATTAGAATAGAAAAAACTTGAGAAGCAATTATAAATAGGTAAGGGGAAAGGGGGTTTACCTGACGTAGGCCTCTTTGAGGTTTGATTTTCTTTGATAGTACACCATTAACTTTGAACTTGTATGTGACACATCAAAGGCATTCCATGGTCCAACCGATCAAATCCAAACACATTAAGGACCTCTTGAATAAAGTCTCATTCCATTCTGTCATATGCTTTGTTCATGTAAAGTTTGATAGCCAAATCCTCTTATCAACATCTCCCCTTCTTAGCAGGTCTGTGAAAAGCCTCTCGAACAATGATTATGTTGTCTTGGATCATTTTTCTGCTCACAAACATACTTTGGACAGGGGATACTACCTTATCCATTATGCCCCTAAGCCTAGCAACCATGATTTTGGATATGATCTTGTAGATATAGTTGCAGTAGCTTATTGGTCTTAAGTGATTTAGGCATTCAACTTGCTTAATTTTCGGAACGAGGACCACTTGTGTTTCATTGATTTCTTTCGGAATACTTCCTTCTTCAAAAAAAAATTCCTGATTACCACGTAAACTTCCTTTCCAATGGTTCCCCCATGCTTTTGGTAGAATTGACCGCTAAGCCCATTTGGTCTCGGAGCACAGTTCCCGTTCATGCTGAAAATCACATTCTTGATTTCATCGTCCAACACCCATTCCAGAAGCCTCTGGTTCATATTGCTAGTCACTCTTTTTGGGATTTCCTTGATGCAGCTGTCCATATCCACTCTCCCTCTAGTTTTGAAATGATTGCCATAGTATTCTTCAATTAGGTTGAAAATGCCTTCTTGTGTATCGTCCACTCCCCCTTTGTATTCTTCAACCTTTCAATTTTATTCCTATCTCTTATCTGAAGTGTGGATGCTTGAAAAAGGCAGTCTTGCTATACCTGTACTTTAACCATTTGATTTTTTCCCTTTGGCTCCAATATTTCTCTTCTTGATTCAAAAAATCTTTGATTTTCTGCCTGATGTTGGTGATTTGTTGTTGTTGTTCTGCCGTATAACTAGAGTTCTGAAGTTGCTGAGTCTTTTTCTGGAGTTTAGAGATCTCTTTATCAGCCTTTCTAAATTTCTGTCGTTGCCAGTTCTGCAATTCCTTTGTGCAGTTATCTCTCCTCTATAGTAAATTCTTCCAATCTCCTGAATTTCTAGCTTCTCCAGTCCATCCATTTTTAACCACTTGTTGGCACTCTTCATTATCATCCCACAAGGCCTCGTACCTGAAGTGCTTGGGATTTTTCTGTTCAGGATTCAGATTTAGTAAAAGAGGGTAATGGTTGGAGGACACAGCAGGTAAAGCCGTTAGATAAGCATGTTGAGAGACCATCCTCCATTTCCAATTGATGAGACTTCTATCTATTCTCTCCCTAGTCACAAAACCATCCCTTGGGTTGCTGAACCAAGTGAACTTGCTTCCCTTTAAGTCCATATCAATCAAATTCTTTTGGTTGACCATATGCTTGAACACCTCAATTTGAAGTTTTGGCTTGGGATACAACCCTACCTTCTCCTCTTGGCACAATATGTCACTGAAATCACCCACATAGCAGCTTGGGTCAGTGTCCATGTCCATAGCTTCAGTTAATTCCTTCCAAGTTTTCCTCCTTTGGCAGAAAGTTGGGTTGTCGTAGGTGAAACAACACTTACACGCATGATTGTTTATAGTTTTGATATTAGCTTTAATAAAATTAGGACATCAGGAGTAAATTTCAAGATCAATACTTTCTTTCCAAAGAATACATAGTCCTTCAGACAAGCCTCGGGGTTCTACGCAAAAGTACTTTTTGATCCTTAAACACCTAGCTAGTTTACTTATCCTATCATCCTTAGCTCTAGTTTTCCATAAGATAGATGATAGTGTGCGTGTGCTTTTTGCACAAGATTTTTAACTCGGAAGCTGTTGCAGCGGCCGCTACGCCACGACAGTTCCAACTAAGGACAATTATGGCTGCGGTGGGGGCATGGTTTGCCCTCCTCCTCAGCCATGGTCTGGTGTTCGCTTTGCTGCTGGTCTCCAACTGTGGTAGTTAATCCCTTGGCCACTTGAGCAATGTCTTCATTTTCTGTCATCTTGATTCTTTTTGTGTCCCCTTCATCGACGTTGTTGTCCTATCCCTTATCAGCAAGTATGAGTGAGATGTCCTCCTTAGCTCTCTAGAGTTTCAGGCCTGCTCTGATCCCTCTAACTAGCTCCAGCACCTCATTGTCCTTGATTTTATGCCCCCCATGTCTTTGTTTTGCTCTTCATCTTCATTAGAAGGTAGCTTCACATAGTAAGCTCGATCCTTCCTCGGTAGGATGTCAGTTCGAACCTGCCTTGAATAAATTAAATCAACAGTCTTAGTTGAGGCCCAAGACTTAAATCAGTGGGCCAATAACTCATGCATTATATTTTGTGCTTTCCTCATATCAGTTTTTGGGGGTTTGGTAGGGCTATCAAAATGGGCCAAACCCGTTGGGTTAGCCCGTTTATCCGTAAAAATGGGCGGATTTTTGCTTCGGAGCCCAGACCGTTTAAAATCCGGGCCAAATAAGCTGAGCCCGTTTAACCCGGAAAAATCCGGGTTAAATGGACTAGCCTGCGGGCTAAAAGGACCTAGCCGTTTATTTAATTTATTTTTGAATTTTTTTAAAAATAGCACTTTTTCCTATATATATTTTATTTTATTCGATCCGAAAACTCGATTCATCAATTAAAAATCTTTATTTTTCTAAAATCTTTTAGCTAAAAAAGGTTTTTTTTTTTTAAGTTACAAATTAATATTTTTGTTTATTTTTTAATAAATGAATTAATTAATTAAATGGGCCAACCCATTTTTCCGTCGAACTGGTCATAAATGGGTCATGCTAGAAAATTTATAACCCATATAAAACCGGGCTAAACGAGCCGGATCTAAATGGATTAGGCTTACCCATTTGACAGCCCTAGGATTTGGGTTGGATATATCCTTCTAATATTGCTGCGCTTTATCGACTATAGTCCATAAAAAAACAAACGAAAAAACTTAATTACGAATGTATGTATGCTCTTTTTAAATCATACTGCTTTTGATAAAAAAAAATAAATTCTGCTTGGCTTACCAAAGAAAAATAATAAAGTCTGCTTGATACAATTTAAGCTCTTTTTAATATGTGGCTGAGGCTTGGTCCTAATGTCAACCGTGTTTGCCTCTAATGTAAGCCACATGGGTTAGACTTCCTTTGGTGAAAAAAGAGGGTTACTAATGTGTGTGTGGTCTGTGTTGTGTCCTTGTCTTAAAAAAAAACTCTTTTAGTATGTAGATATGGTCATAAATTAGGATTTACAATAATAATAAAACACAATAAACTTATTTTTAAAAAATATATAAATTTTACATAAATATATTATTTTAAAACATTTGTTTGCTTAAATGATTGTATTTTTTAATTTATCCCAACTATTTTGGGAATAACATTCTTACAATTTTTTTTGTTTATCCAACATATTTCAGTCCCTATATATGAAGATAATCTAATTCTTTCAATTTAATCTTTAATTGGATAAATTATTTATTTATAAACAAATTTTTAAATATCAAGAGCACAATAAACTCTATAGAAATACATAAAATAATTAGATACATCATTTTTTGATACTAAATAAAATTGTTATTTAAGTGCACTACCAAAAGTTATTAGGTGCCAAGAATATTCTACTTATATTAACAAAAACACTTGAAAAACATCCAGCTCAATTGGTTTTTCACTGCGACTTACTTCCATGCATTATCAACAATTAAGGAGATATGCATGTTATACATTATTATTATTATTATTATTATTATTATTATTATTATTATTATTATGGTTAAATTAATCTGCAGGTTCCTATAATTTCATCAAATTTTTAATTAAGTCCCTATACTTTTTTTTCTTTCAATTAAATTCCTAGAGTTATCAATTTAGTCTCTTCTGACAATAAACATTAAAAAAACCATTAGTATAAAATGAATTAACTAAATTAACCTTATTTGTTTTAGCTTCCACTGGACTCGATGAGGTGAAGTCTCCACCGCTTACCCATGACATGGGTTAAGAGATACATGTCCCATTTTTGTGATTTGTAGGTGTGCACCCATGTTTTTTTTTATATTGCATCATGGCCTGCAAAAATAAAGTAATTTCACTCTCTCCCCAAATTACATTATTGTTGAAGTATCTTTTTCTTTTTGCAAAAACGCTCTCTCTACAGTCTGTATTCCCCAAACCAAAAGCTACCATGGATGGGATATGAAAACTCATAAACACCCAGAACCATTTGAAATATGTTATCTGTAAAAATTTTAAAAATAGATTTTAGAATTTATTAATGCTAAATATATACTTATTTTCTTTTCACTATATATATATATATTTTAATTCCATTATACCATTCATGAACATTTATTTTCGTTAACAAGTGTATTTTTTTATTTTTAGATATTTTTTTAGATCATAGATATTAATGATAAATTTAATTTATTTATTTTAACTTAATTTAAATAAATTTATTTTCAGAAATTCTTAATTTATATTTCATCAAGTGTTAGAAGGAGATAATTTTGATTTTTATTTAAATTGAATTCATTTATTTTTATAATTTTTGAATTTGCATTTCGAGAAAAGAAAAAGTAAAAAACATTATATTCATGCATTTATTTGTTGTAATTAGTTATTTAAATTTGTGCAGAAAAATGTGAACATAAGATAATTTTAATGGATACTAATTATATTATTTTTAATTATAATAAGGAATAGAATATTTCTTTCTTGCGAGGTTTGGAATGAAGCTTTCGAACATAGCCCATTAGCTTACACAAATAAAAAAAAAAAAAACATATTTATTAATTATTACCATTGTCTTGTATTATTGCATAATTGCCAAAGGAACCACACACGGAGCAACACTAATTTTAAGAATAAATGTGAGACTTGGAGACTTGAAAACTTAAGCTCAAGATAACAAGCTTGAGAAGAAGAACAGTAACCAGAAGAGACAATAAATAGAAGAGAGAGAAGTCAAAGAGAATGCTAAAGTATTATTAATGTTCTATAGCTTTTGGGTGTTAACTTGACTTAGAATAACGTGAGGGTATTTTGGGCATTTTAAAATTAATGACTTAATTCTAGTTGATATATTCATTTTTACAAAGGAGTATTATGTTAAAAGTAACATTTTTGTCACGACAAGGATTAAATTAAAAACTCAAATACAATGCAGGGACCCAATTGAAAAGAAAAAAGTATAAGGATCTCGTTAAAAATTGGATGAAACTATAGGGACCTGCAGATTAATTAAACGTATTATTATTTAAGACGCATTTATTAGTTTTAATCATCACAAACCCATATGGAAATTTTAAAAAGAAAGAAAATTAATAATCCATTATTCTGTCTTGAAATCAGTGACATGCATGAAATTATCAAAATCAGTGATAGCTTTATCAAGATCATCTGATCATGGAATTCTCATTATGTAATATATTTTACAGCAAATGCATAAATCATGAAAATCAAGGCACAATAATTCTTTCCTTGTAAGCACTACAATCAGTTTCATTATAAGTTGAAAGGAGAAGGATGTAGTAAGCTAGAAGCAACCACACATCAAATCAAGGACAAATTCTTAAGCACACATACACAATACATATTCAAATACTAATAATGCTAATAATATATGTCCATAATAATGTTCTGGATGCTGTTAGTAAATTAAAAAAAAGCTTCAGCTAATTAACAAGTCTACTAATAAACACAGTTCAAGCAATTATAAAACAAAAATAAATATTTGATATTAAAATATTAAAAGTGTTTTAGACACCAAAAAATACAATAAAGACACCAAAATGTAAAAGTTGTAATCTTCCTTCTAGCCGATTCATACTTATCTGTGATCTTTATGCTGTATTCATAAAAGAATGTGCAAGATAAAGTAGATGACTAGTTATGCAATTATCAATTTAATAGTTAATATTACACTATATGTACCTCAAGAAATGTATGCCCTGATGCACATTTGAATTGAATTCTTCATAGTAGCTTCGCAGTGTGTTCAAAACAATGGCAGGCTTTTGAGAAGTTGCTGCATTGTCTAAGTAAACAAGTTTTTTCCCATTTAACTTCCTGTGAGTCGAGTTTAAAAGCATCATAACTTCATAATGTTAAACAAGCCTTCTATATCTTATTCGTATTCACCAACTTTATCACAATACAATGTAATTGTGTGATATGAGAATTAGGTGTTTAACCATTCTTCCCCTACAAACCAAGAGTCCCACTAGAAAGGTACATTTTAGGGAAGAGAATCACAATAACAACATAGAGCAACAACGAAGAAATCAATTAGAACTCTCTAGCTTCAGTAACTTGATAGTCAAGGACACAATATTTCCTTCCCTCAATGTTTCCACAATGTTAAAGTGGGTCTAAACTTTGTCTCCACATTAAGCTTGCAAACTATGTTGCACAAATAAGAACACGAATATCTAATATGATTCATAAACCAACACTGCCATTTGTGTGAACATTTTACATAGGCTCTGATACCATGTCATAAATCCACTCCCATCAAAAGCTTAAGTTGAGAATCACGTTAATGGTTATATCTCTAACATATAGAAAAATTAGTCATGAATTGAAGGAGTTTAAGGTATACGTATTTGATACATATACCCACCTAAATGAGTAAAAATGAAGTGTTTGTGCATCACAACTAGCAAGTATATCAAATTAACCATCTAAGATCTTGTTATGTCAACATTTTCTAATCATTCATAGCATAAAAATGATAGCCAAAGGAAAAAAGCAACAAAAATGAAAGCAAGGATAAGATAAGATAAGAAAATAGTAACCTGGCGAAGTATAGGAAAATGGGGTCTTGTGGTGTGCCCCAAAGAAGGGGTTGTAGCAAGTTATGGTTTAGTTACAGCTTCATTAAAAGTTGATAATGCAGAAATAGATACAGAAGAAAATCCACTGAACCCGAATTTGACATAAGAAGAGCTCTTAGTGCCGATTGAACAGCAACAATTAGGGGTTGAGAACTTGAAAGATGGAAGTTTTAGCAGCAAAACTTTCATTTTTTTTTGTCAACCTCTCAATTCCCAACAACAGAATTGCAATAATGCAGTAAATAAATAAAATTAAAAAAATGTGATAATTTTATGGCAGGGAATAAACTTAGAAATTCAGTCGGAAAAGCTAAAAAGCATGCGTTAATTACAACGTTTAGAGGTACAAAATTGAACTTTAGGGCTTACTTATTATAACATAGGAATTGAATTTGACATTTGAGTGAATGATGAACATGTCTCATAATCAGGGGAAAATCTGTTGCAGTCAGCGCTTCAGCGGCTCCGTGTTTGCTTTTTTCGTTTGCTAAGGTTATGGGCCAGATACCGCAGTCCAAAAGAAACAATAAAAAACCTAAGCGTAGACCCTTATTCGAAAATGGTAGCAATCATGACAAAAAAAAATGGTATCAATAAAAGCACTGTAAGTGTAGTTTAGGTCCATTTCAATAAAAAATAATAGCGTAATGTTTAACCAAATTGGGTTGGTCAACTAGTTCACTTAAGCAAGTGTGAAAGCTTAAATGGAGCTTCGATCGGCGATGAATTAGTCATTTTCCTGCTCGGTCGAAGGATACCATCCGTGGGGAAAAAACACTCTATGTTGCAATATTTTGAATGAGTAAAAGAAGAATCATCATCACCCGCAAGCTTTCAACAACAACACAGAAAAGAAGTAATAACAGCAGAAGCAAGAAGTAGCAGCAACAACATTTGGAAAGTAGTGTGTTAAGTTTGCATCATAAGATGAGTTAGAAGGTTGGACGAGTCAGGGATGGAGATATAGTTTGGGTTCTGATAGGGTTTAGAGCTTGTGGGAGGACTAAGTTTGCCTGCCTTGAATAATATTTTTATTGTGGTAATTTTTTTATTAACGTTTTTTTTTTTTCGTATTCTGCCATGAACAAATTAAATTAGCAGTTTATTTGAGGCCCAAAACTTAAATCAGTGGGCCTATAAATCATGCATTTTTTTGTGCATTCCTCGTATTAGTTTTTGGGGTTTGGTCTATAGACTGTAGTGTATACCAAAAAAAAAATAACAAATAACAAAACATAAAAAACTTAATTGTGTACATCCTAAAGCCCTAAATAATTATGCTTGATATAATTTAAGTTTTTAATATATATGTATGCTGATAAATTAGGATTTACAATAATAATAAAACACAATTAACTCATTTTTTTTAAAAAAAAATATAAAATTTACGTAAGTATATTATTTTAAAACATTTGGTTGGATAAATGATTATATTTTTTAATTTATCCCAATTGTTTTCGGAACAACGTTCTTGCAATTTTTTTTTTATCCAACATATTTCTGTCCCTATATATGAAGATAAACTAATTCTTTTAATTTAATATTTAACTGGATAAACCCTTTATTTATAAACAAATTTTTTAATATCAAGGGCACAATAAGCTCCATAGAGATACATAAAATAATTGGATACATCATTCCTTGATACTAAGTAAAATTGTTATTTAAGTGCACTACTAAAAGTTATTAGGTGCCGAGAATATTCTACTTATATTAACAAAAACACTCGAAGAACATTCAACTCAATTGGTTTTTCACTACAACTTACTTCCATTATCAACAATTAAGGAGATATGCATGTTATGCAATATTATTAATATTATTTAAGAGACATTTATTAGTTTTAATCATCACAAACCCATATGAAAATTTTAAAAAGAAAGAAAACTAATAATCCATTATCCTGTCTTGAAATCGGTGACATCCATGAAATTATCAAGATCAGTGATAGTTTTATCAAGATCATTTGATCATGGAATTTCCGTTATGTAGTATACTTTACAATAAATGCATAAATCATGAAAATTAAGGTCATTATCATTTATCCTTTAACATAATTTTTTGACAATCAACCACTGATAAATTTTTTTTACCATTTTTATCCTACTTGTATCAGACCAACATCATTAATCCTTCGTCCGCACTCTCTTCCCAGTTCACCCCTTGTCCTATCCATCATCATCATAATCAATATTACCCAACCAACTGTCATTATAGAGTGCCGCTACCACCATCATACCTCTAGTCGATGACACCACCATCACTACCATGTCAAAAACCTTAATATTTCATTACCTTCCCCAAGACGTAGTATGCACGCATCAAGTTGCATTCAAGTGAGGGTTTTGACTATTCACTGTGAAACTTGATTTTATCAAATGCTTGTGGAATCATAAATAACTGTCTTATTTTCTACTATCTAGTTTTGTGAGGTTTCAGGGTCTAGCTCTTTTTCATTTCTAAAGCTGTGACCTTTATGATGAAAATCTTAAACATACTTCATTCTTGTGTTAATTGCTATATAGATAAGGTGAGTTTTAAGATAGAGATGTTTTTACATAAAGACAATAAAGATTATAACATAAATAGTTAACATTTTTTTAAATAATAATAAAAATAAAATAATAAACCCCATGTAATAGTCAAATCATATACAATCTTTATTCTATTCACAATTCTAACTCATCATGGTAGTATGCACCATAGATAAATAATATTGATTGTTGTGGGTTAGAGTGGAGTGAAATATTTAGAGCTTTGGTGGTATGGTGGTGAGTTGGCGGCTGTAGGTTGGTGTGGTACAGTGGTTGGGAATTGTGGTAATTGGAGGTTTGGAGTTTGTGGGTTACGGTGACAGTGGTAGGGGTTATGTGGTGATGATTGGGGGTTGTTGGGTGGGAATTGTGGCAGTTTTTTGGGTTGCCAGTGGCGCGTTGTCACGCCTAGGCATGACCTTGTTCTCTCCAAGGTCTGTTGTTTGTGTTTGATGTCACGCTTAGGCTTGAATGGGTCAAGCCTAGGCGTGACCTTCGTGTCTCCAGGGTTGCTTTTTGTCACACCTAGGTGTGATCATGGTTGATATGTGTCATGCCTAGGCATGACCTTCTTCACTCCAGGCCATGGTTGCTTGTTACCATGCCTAGCCTTGACCTTTGCCTTGTTGGGTCATGCCTAGGCGTGGCTGTGATGCACTCCAGGATTTCTTTATCCTCAAGCTTCTTCTTTCTCTTCTTTCTTCTTCCTCAAGCTTTTTCAAATTCTCTTGTATTTTCTCTTGCATTTCCTATAATCAAAGAACTAAATACTCAAAGCAATATTTAATGAAAATATATATGAATTTACTTGAGTATTAAGCTAATCCTTTATTAATTTGCAAGAAACTAATGAGAAAAACCATCAATAATGCCCATGCATCATGCGTGGTGGTTGTAGCTTGGTGATGGTGATCGTGATGATGATGAATTGATAATGTTGCGACATAATCAGGGCAAAATTGGTAATAAAATGTTGACCAGTAATTGGCTGCCAAAAAATTAGTTTGAATTGAATGAAAATGAAAATTAAAACTCCATTAAAATATTAAGGATAAAGTTGAAACAAATTAAACGTTGTCGTTATTTTTTAAATTTTTTGAAAATATTAGGGACAAAAAGTAGACTTTACCCTAAATTTTATTAATTGATGAAAATAAATTTAGATTTTTTAGAAATTGAGAGAGATTATGGTGCTAAGAAATAGGATTATTGTGCAAGATGACTGTGGCGTATGTCTATGACTTATAAGCTTCATCTTTTGTGTTATTTTACTCGTAATTAGACTTGGATTCAGATTTTGAAGAGCTTGAGGAGATAATTTTCTATTTCTTTCATGAATTTGAGGCTTTTGTTTCTGATCAATCTAAGGATTTAGATT
This sequence comes from Stylosanthes scabra, assembly GCA_036250425.1. Lineage (NCBI taxonomy): Eukaryota > Viridiplantae > Streptophyta > Magnoliopsida > Fabales > Fabaceae > Stylosanthes > Stylosanthes scabra. The sequence goes on along the minus strand of JASCZI010121378.1, from coordinate 19,109 downwards.
CTGATGAATCAATTTTTTAAATTTTCTTACTCCTTTTGTTCTTGATCTTCTTCATTTTTGTTATTTTAGCTTTCAATTTTGCTTGTTTCACCAGTTCCTAAAATGAAAAATTAGTTAGTACACATTTGGTTCGTTTATCAGATGTTATTTGGTTCGTTTATCAAATGATGTGTGGTTTGTTTTTATTTACTGTTGTATCTCTAAGTTTCAGTTGTATTATATTCTGAAGCTTTTTTCCATTCCAATATTTTATCCATGGAGGTTGAGCTTTTGGAGATTCCAAGTTCTGACCAAAGCGAGTCTCATGAAAGAATATTATCATCAAGAGGTAGACGTAGCCGCACCGTTTTTGTGTTCCTTTGCTTATAGTTTCCTATCATTGTCCAAAGGAAGCTGTGAACATGACATGCCCAATTCCTTTTGTGTGTTCTCTCGACATTAAGTATTGTCAGGGGAGTTTGTGAAGAGAAGTTTGCTGAGGATGTTGAGCAAAGAAAGGCCTTTTGTATGAATAAGGCAAAATCCCTCATGAATTTTTTGTTGTCCTCCTCAATTTTAACATTAGTGTTTCATAAGATGTTTGATAGAAATATTAGTGTTTTCCTTTTAAAAGAATCATGTGCCGCTTTTTCTTTTTCATTCTGCTCTTTAATGTTTATCTTTGGTTCAAAAAGATCTCCTTGAAAAATGAAACAATATTAGTTATAAGAGTGAAACAAATACTATTGATAAATAATTTATAGAGAAACTATTTTTTATTGTTATATCAGTTGTATTTAGGCCAAGATCATAGGCAATTTTTGCAGTTGTTATTTTCACTTCCACAACTTCTATGTACCTTGTATTGTCATGTATATCATAACAATTTACTAGCTCCTTTAGAATTTTGTGGCTGGTGTAATAAAATGGTACATTACGTAACGAATCAAACCCCATTGCATCAACCAGGTTTCTTTTATCTTCATTTTTATCCAAATAGCTGAACATTTCTGCAACTGCTTTTTATATGCATCTAAAATCATGATCACCCTATAATTTTGGAGAATTAGGTTAGGTTAGAACAATGTTGTTTAATTAAAAGGGATATGTGTAAAATATAAGCTTTTAATCAAATTTGTGTACATATTCTTACATTATGCTGGTATCTTTCTTTTTTGTTTTTGCAAGTGTATCAACTTTGTCCACCTTCTTTCCCTTGGCTGCAACTGTTTTCATTACCATAATGCCTACAAAGATTAAAAAAAAAAGTGTAAAGAAGCGAAGTTGTAATAAAAACTAATCGAATTTCAAAGGAGAATCAAACCAAATGCAATCAATGCCATATTCATTTCTCATAAATTCATGAATCAATAAACAAGATCAAGGAACCTAAGTTCTTAGACAAAAACGAACCAAACTCCGAAGGAGAATCAAATCAAATGCGACCAAAGCCATATACATTTCTCATAAATCCATGAATCAACAAACCATATAAAAAAACCTAGTTCTACACAAAAACAAACTGAATTCCAAAGAAGAATCAAACGAAATGCACCAAGGCCATGTACATTTCTCATAAGTTCATGAATCATCAATGTAGATCAAAGAACATGCTTCCTAAACGATAATGAACTTAAACACTAACTAAAATCAAACAAAATGTAAACGAACCATTTTCATTTCTATTTTTCAAACATAATCAACTGAAAACCTAAATTTACCAAATGTTAAGTTTGTTATCTTAGTTTTCTAACCTTGATTTTCTGATTTTGTTACTTCACTTTACTGATTTTGAATATGGACACTGATTTCTCCTTTGAAGCACGCTTCTGTTTTCTGGTTCGATTCAACGAACACAATGCTTCTTTCTCCTCTGATTTAATGAAAAAAATTTGTTATCTACTTTGATTATGTTCATATGAGTGATTTTCTTCTTTTCTGTGTGAGAAATTTAGGGAAAAGGGAAGAGAAATGTTTTTGAGTGGGGGTTATGAGTGAGGGTTATGGATTTTTGAGTTGGTTGTGAAAACGGTTTCCTCACTTTCGTGCGTTTTACGTTTTTGTTAATGTGTTCGTGTGTTACACGTCCCATGTGAGAGTTGGCTTAAAAAGCTTGGTTAGGCTTAGTTAGGGATAAAAAGTGTACATATAATAGTATTATTTTTGTTAGATCAAGATCCTCTAAAGTTGTTAATTATTTAAGAGAGAAAAATGTTGCTCTAATCACTTTTAAATTAAAATGGTGAAACCCACAAATAATAAAAGCTATAAAATCAAAATTAATTAGAGCTCTCGAAAGTAAATAACAACTTTAGAGGATCTTCATCCATTTCGTTAATACATTTAATACTGATTAATAAGTAACAACAAAGACACATGGACTACATCACATTCTCATTCACCATTTCATTGTGAGTCCTACATCTCTACACTTGTCCCCAATGAATGCCCATCTGTTGTGCAATATCTTGTTGACAATTGTGGTCTATCCTCCACTATATAAAAAGAGAAGAATAGTACGTTATTATTTGACAAGTGTCACTATATGAAAAGAAAGTAGTAGTAGGTTAGTTATTTGAGAAGTGTTTAACTTTAATGGTTGAAGAGTGTCCAATTTAACAAATAGACATAAATACCATGAAAAGTAATATGAAAATTTAAAAAGGATAGTTAAAAAGGTCATTATACTTTATTGATTTTTATTTCATATATTCCTACTATATAAAAAAAGTAGTAGTAGTAGGTTAGTTACTTGATAAAGTATCTAACTTTAATGGTTTACAAGTGTCCGATTTAATAAATTGACATTAATACCGATGAAAATTAATATAGAAATCTAAAAAAATAGTTAAAAAGGTTATTGCACTTTAGTTTTAATATTAATATTATAAGTAATGCAAAACATATATATCATTATACTACCGAGTTTTATAACTTAGTATGATAAAATAATTTTGCCACAACAGTCAACGTGAAATAAGAGTAATAAATTATTCGTTACTCGCGCAATGCGCAGGCTGTATCCTAGTATGTGTAGAAAGAAACATTTGCCTTTTCGAATTACTAGTGGATGTTCGCACACGATAGTACCATTAATAGCAATAAATAAAATTGTCATAATATTATGTTACTATATGATAAAATAATAAATTTATTTGATTAGTTCAAATATCAACTGAACTTTATGTCTCAATTGATAAATCTTAAAATTTATATATTAAATAAATTACTATAAACACTAATCACGTGTTCTTTTATTTCTTTATTTACAATTTATTCTTTACATTTCATAGATATTATGATTAGGGATGTTAAATGGGCGGGCCTAACCCATTTAGATCCGGCCTGTTAGGCCAACAAATTGAACGGGCTAGTCCGTTTAAGCCCGATTTTATACGGGCTAGAATTTTCTAGCACGCCCTATTTATGGTCAGCCCGTTTAACTAATTATTAATTATTTTTTTTAAAAAATAAACAAAAATTTTAATTTTAAATTAAAAAAATTACTTTTGACAAAGAGAAAACTTTTTCGTAAAAAATCCTTAGAAAAACCAAAATTTTTAAGTTGTTGAATCGGATTTTTAGGTCGACTACGAGAAAATATAGGAAAAAGTGCAATTTTTTAAAATATTTATAAATAAATTAAATAAACGAGCTAGCCCGTTTAGCTCGCGGGCTAGCCCGTTTAGCTCGCGGGCTAGCCCATTAAACCCGAATTTTTTTCAGGTTAAACAGGCTCAACATGGATTTTAAACAGTCTGAGCTCAGAGACAAAAACTCCCCCATTTAGACCGATAAATAGGTTGATCTGACGAGTTTGGCCCATTTTGACAGCCCTACTAAAGTGTGCATGATGAAGTTAATCACAGTAAACGTTAATCATAAGAGAGTGTTATGAGAAACATGCACATGAAATGAAAGAAAAGAATTGTTGTAACCAATAATTTTTTTTAAATGATAAAAATATAACGGTAATGCTACATGTACCATTGTATACCTCCGTACACACCATTTTTGTGTTGATGTTTACATTTTTTGTGTTATAAATGGTGTGTACAGAGGTGTACATTGGTACACGTGGAATAATTCAAAATATAAAGCATTTTCCTATATAAATAGAAAAATTATGATATAATTATAAAATATCTTGACAAAATAAATCTAATATATATTATCATTAATTACTTGCATTTTATCGTTTAAAAAGTAATTTTTTATTTTTTCATTTTACATATATGAACGATAAAAAAATTTTTATCCTTTGTAATTTTATATAAACTCTATCTCAACTAGTGAACACTAAAATATACATGATGATAGTGACAGACCCATAAAATTTTTAAATTAACAAAAATATTTATAGTTTATTTTAGGGAAAAGTACTGTTTATGCCACAATGGTTTGGTATGAAAATCAGTTTTGCCACAAACGTTTTTTATATAAAAAATGCCACAAAGGTTTTCGTTTTTAATTTAAAAATATATTGACCGATTTGCCCGAAACGGTTATAGGTTGTTATTTTCAGTTGTTAATTAATTATAATTGTTTTTTATTTTATTTAGTAAAGTTAAAATCCCAAAGCCCCCAAACCTCGTAAAATTAGGAACCCTAAACCCCCAAATTGGAAGACCCAAAATCCCTAAACCCCCATTTTTGAAACCATTAAAAACCTGCATACCCGTTGCAAACGAAGGGGATACAAGAGGTCATCGGGCTTAGGGTTCGATGGCATGGCTTCGCAGAGCTCGCGGGGTTCGAGGTCTAGTCGGAGCACTGGGAGTGCGTAGGTGAGAGGGCTCTTATGCTCGCGTGGACTACGCCCTGTTCTGAGGGTTTCTGGAACGAAAGAAAATTTGGGAAGGCGATTTTGGGGATGTGTCTATTACGGGGTAGGTAACTGTTTAGTGAGTTTTGTGTGGTTCCACGAATGTGGGTTTAAGGTTCTCCTATCTAACGATGTGATTTTCAGGTTCAGGAACATTGTGATTTCTTTTGCTGGGCTGATAAGGAGCAATTAGAAGATGATGCAGAGAAGGCCAAGCTGAGGAAGAAGGTGCTATCCCTGAAAATAGAGATGAGGGCTTGCAAGTGGAGGCTGAAGGTTGTTGGGTTTGTTGGGTTATTTGGGTGGTTATGGATGTTCTGGCTGTGGTTGTAGCATGCAGGGTGAAGTACTCATCATTAATGGTTGCTGTGATGATGGGTGGGTTTTGGGATGTGTTGTAGATGACAGATGAATTTTGGGCATCTTGTTAATGTAATGTATGAGCAATTTGAATGTGTATGATGTAGATGGTTCTTTAGGTTATGTGATTTGAGAAAGAATAGGTTGATGTAAGTTTCTCTTAGTTGCTGTGATGAATAAGTAAATGCATTTCCCGTTGTGATAAGATGTGCAACTTAGTAAGCATGTTAAACTTAATGCATTGTTCCATGTTTTAGAAACCTAGATGACCTACAGCTGATAACCTGTAAGGATTTCATTGCAACTTTGTGCATTTTATTGTAGATAAGCCACAAATAAAACTAAACCAATCAAATACCAAGTGACAAATAACTTCACCAATATGCATCTAATTCCAATTAACCAATAACAACACCAATATGCATAGGCCATAATTTTTATAATACCTATTAAAATATGTTCAAAGACATACAAGCATTAGTGGTCTTTCCACATTTCAAATTAATACATAATGCATAACAACAATTAATTGTATTTGCCATTTACAAAATATCAAAATTGCTCCCTGCCTAGTTAAGGTTAATTGCTATCATATTACATAAAAAGTGCCAAACTAGCACACAACAACATAACCAAAATACCAGCAGGTTAATTGTGTTTGAAGATTCTAATTACAAAACACAAAAGTATTTAGAGTTAAATTCATTAGTAGCAAATCATGACAGCTCTATAAAATGCTATTTAATATTTCCCCAAGCTCTTAGTGGAAGCTTTGCCATCTGTCTCAACTTTTGAGGGGAAACATGAGGACCTCCACTAACATGCCTAACACAAAACCTTGGTCTGGATCCGATGGGTTGAGATGAACTGGGCTTGTTAGAAGGTTTGGATGAGTTCATGTTGGGCTGAGAAGCTGAAATAACATTGGCCTTTTTTGATGAATTTTTGGTGGATCTATTTTGAGAGTTTTTGTTGGATTGAGTTGGTGGTTGATGTGATGTAGAACTGGTTGTATCTGCTCTTCTTACTGTGCCAGGCCAAGTGGGATTGGTGCTTGAAGCTACTCTATAAAATGCTAGAAAACATATATAACAATAATATAGTACACAATCAACAAACTTTATCAAAAAAAATTAAAGAAGAAAAAAAACTACCTTAACTAAGATACAAACACACCCAAATAACCCTAAAATTTGTAGCACATATATATACATACACTCTTTGATGGCTTCTTGCAGCCCCTCCTTTTGTGGCTGGCTGCACCACAATTTGAACACCTTTGAACCTACCCAATCCTTGAACCACGGTTCGGGTTTCTGCCTTCCTCTTCACCATGTCCTCTCCTTTTCTTCTTGGTGGGTCGGTGGGTTGGCCTTCGAAATGGTGGAGGCATGATGTCATCAAAAACGGTCCTCTCCCGGAGAGCTGGTCCGTTGTAGGGATGAATTACAAGTTTGTAACACTTTACATAGGCCTCTTTCTTGTAACAATCGTCAACATACTCATCTATGTTCAAAACCTTAAAGTTAATGCAACAGATTGCATGAACACAGGGTAGTCCACTTAGTTGAAACCTTCGGCAAGAGCATTCATTTGATGTTAGATCAACCACAAATTTATCCTTGTCCCTACGAACCTCATAAGTTTGTGCATCTGACTAAGCAGGCCTCCGGTGTCCAGCATATTTCCCCCTTATCTCTAGCTTCTTCCTTATTCTAGGAATCACATTACCTTCATATTTACTAATCAGTTTTCGGTTTTCAGCCCACCGGGTCATCATATACACTCTAATCTCCTCTAACATTGTATAGATAGGCTTTTCTCTAGCCAACAATATTGCACTATTAAAACTCTCAGCTAAGTTATTAACCAGTGTTTCACATTTAGAGTGAAATGAGAACCTAGACCTAGACTAGAACCTATGTGGTATTGCATTAAGGTACCTGAAAGCCCCCTCATTTACAAGTCTCACCTCCCTCATCTCTTTTTCCCAGTCTCTCCACCATGTGGCCTTTGCACACTTCCACATCATTCCTATGAGGTGCAGTCCTGGAAACCTCTTTTGGAAGTTGTTGTATAAGTGGCGCACACAAAACCTGTTATCCTTTCCCTATATAACATCTTCAATAACCGGGACAAGACCCTACAAACCAAACCATTTTAAACATATATTTAGCCTGTCAACAACTATAGCTTTTTTACTAGCATAAATAATTAATAACAGTAATTGAATATAAGTAAGGTGATAACCTAACCTTCTGCTGGTCCGACATGAATGTAGCTCGTCCTAGTCTTTCAGCGCCCAAATCATCAACAAGGTGACTCAGAAACCAAACCCATGAGTCCTTGTTCTCTGATTCTACAATAGCATACGCAATAGGTAGCATCTGATCATTCGAGTCCCACCCAACTGCTGTTAGAAGTTGCCCCCTTGTGGTGTCTTCAAGAAGCAACCATCTAGATGAATAAATGGCCTGCATTGCAACCAACTCTTCTTACAAGCGTCCAAGCATATGTAATTTCGTTGAAATATACACCAATTCACCATCGATGAATTCTGAACCTCTTGCTCAAAATTTGGTGATCTTGAAACCTTTAGCTGAACTGAAGATCCGGGGTTTGATCGGATTAACTCAACAGCATAATCTGCCAGTCGTTTGTACTGCTCCGTGTATGTTCCTTGTATCTCATTCAGTGCATTCTGCCTTGTCCTAGCTGCCATTGATGAAGATATTGTTAGATTCCATTTTCTATCGACCTTTGCTACTAGCTCCTTAACCTTCACCTTGGGATTGTGCTGTACCTTCTTAAACTCTTTCCCCAACCATTTTGCCTTCAAAATGCCAAGCCTCTGAACTTGTGCACAGGTGTGTCTCACAATCACACTCCTAAGCTGCCAAGTATCTTCTCCACTCATCTTGACACAATATAGCCTGAACCGGCATCCCTCTTGATAGTTTACGATCACCCTCTTTCGATCAACCTTGTGGAACTTAATTCCCCTCTTCGTATAAACTGCATTAGCCGTGACTACCTCTTTGAACTCCTCCCTTGAAGCGTACGCAGTCCTAGGCTCCCACCTATAGTCTGCCATGTTTGCTTGGGTCTTGTGAACTGGAAAAACAATTCTTTCAGTTTCATTGCCTTCACCATGACCATGCTCATCATCATACCCACCCACCTCATACCCACCCTCGACCTCATCGCTGTCTTCCCCCTCCTCTTCGAAATCCTCATTTAAGACCCTTTTCCCTTTGTCAACACCCATGTTCCTGGCCTCTACTTGGACCCCAAAGAAATCATCACCCAAATCCAGGTCTTCCTCACTGTCCGTGAAGTGAATATCATCGACAATGTCTTCCTCTTTTGCAGAAGGAACATATTCTGCATCAGCGCTGTTATCTTCGCTACTATCGCAACCAGGATTGTAACCCTGACCCACAGATGGTTGCTCCTCCCCACCAGCATCTACGTCGTCACCACAATCCATTGATCCAACACCATCGCCAACCACATCCTCATCATGATCATTGGATTCTGCCTCAACAACAGATCCTGCCCCTGCCCCTGCCTCACCAGAAACAAGCTCCCCTTCCTCAATTGGCCCAGCATCTTCAGCCATGACAACCTCATTCCCCACATTCAGTTCTGCTTCCTCAATAGCCTCTTCCCCATTTTGCACAACTGGGGCAGCTTCTTCAACAGCACCTTCCCGATTTTGCACAACTAGGGCAGCTTCTTCAACAACCCCTCCCCCATTTTCTTCATTTGGGACATCTGATTCAACAAAACCTTACTCATTTTGACCATTTGCTATATCAGCTTCAACACCAGCTTCCTCATTTGGTCCAACTTCACCCCCAGCTTCAACGTTTTCTCTCGGCGGATCGCCCGGAACGTCCACGTACCCAATCTCAGGGAAACCTTGTTCCGACGCATCTTCGTGCACCACAAACAGCTCCACATGCCCCCTCTCTACACCAACTCTAACTATCTCAAGAGCATCTGTGTCGTTTAGGAACATCCTCAACCCAATTAAATAATCTTGTATTGCAGGATCCTTGTACCACATGGCAGCAATATCAACGTCTTGATGTCCTAGCCTACGAAGCTGTTCTGCTGCCTCAAAAACACTCCAGAAATCACTGTCGTTGTCTTCAATGGTAAGCTCTTCACCAATGTACCTCATAACCCCATCAACATAGCCAAAATACCCCTTGTGATACAGTTTTATGTTGAAGTACACCATCTGCAGCAACAACAATAACACCCAACAAACGCAAAAAACCCTAACATTAACTCAACAAACAAACCAGCAACAATGCTACATACAATAAACCCTAATCAACTCATGCAGAACTAGAATACAATTTTGGGATAGTATAGTTAGAGACTTTCGAAGTTACCTGGCATGATTGAAGTCACGCTCTACCCCGAGGTGAGAACACACCGTCGCAGACGAGAAGAAGCCTTCGTGCAACCAATGTCAGGTGTTCCCACGCCGCCGTCGCCGATTCTATTCTTCCAAGTCTCACCGTCGCAGCTCCTTTGTCACTCGCACGGGGTTAGGGCTCACCAAGTTCTCTCAACTATTTCGTCTTCGATACTCATGTGTGGAATGCGTTTTGGGGGTTCACGGGAAGACAAACGTCTTCATTAAGGGGAAGGGTATTTCCGTCACCACAATCGGATTTTGGTCTCTTTTATTTCATATTGAAACCTTTGTGGCATTTTTTATATAAAAAAAAGTTTGTGGCAAAACTGATTTTCATACCAAACCATTGTGGCATAAACAGTACTTTTCCCTTTATTTTAAAGTTAAAGAATTAAAATTAAAATTATATAATTATGTAATAATAAATATTTTTGAGACTTGCTTTTTAGTATGTTAAATTATATACCTTGATAGACATTAAATAAAAGGTAAGTCTTTATACATGTAAATGCGAATCTATATAATGTTTGTTAAAAGACAAACAAATATATATATCGTTATAAAGTTTTATTTTTAAATATAAATATTTTTAAGAAGACAGTAAAAAAAAAAAATCCAAATCAATCCCTAGATAATTACCCTTAGGAGATGGTTTTCTCTCTCGCCTGGAGAGTCTCTTCTCTTAATGGAGAGAAACTGATGTTATCTTTTTCCCTGGTTCAAGAATTTACCACCGCTAGTACATCACCATTACTATCTTTTATCATATCATCATGGATTAATATGACATTACATAATAAGATTTGAAATTGGGAAAGTATAGGTAACTAATAATTTTCAAACCAACAAATCAGCCAACAAACATTCATAACCACTGTTTATAGAACATCCACAATGAAAGTTATGGAACATCCGAAACCTAAAGCAACTATCAGCCGACTTTAAAAACAGAACATCCAAAACCTAGAAAAAGAACATCCGAAACCTAAAGAAATAGAATATCTAATTCAAATTGTTGGCTGAATTTTTATTGGTTACCTAGCATTGCTCTTTGAAATTACATGTCTACTCCTGATTCTTACAACTCAATGTCCATCGAGTGAGTAATTACTCATACTATTCCTTCTTCTTTTTTTTCGATCAGTAGCACTCACCCAAAAAACCCAAAAAAAGGGGTGAGAGGATCAATCAAGATCAAGTACAGATACAATCAGCAAACAAAGAGTACAAGGAAATATAAAATAAAAGAGAGGTAACCACTAGGTTCATTACAACTAACACTAAGTTTCCACCATAAGCAATTGCCACACACGTCATACTAGATCCTTATGTAGTTTCTTAAACCCATCTTGTTGTAGCCACAAGTTATGATACGTTATCACCTTGCTTATCCCATCTTCAATTGTTTCATTTCTACTACTGAACACCTTGTCATTTCGTATGTTCCATACAAACCAAATTACAGCAAAGAAGCAAATTCCCCAACTTCTTAAGAACCCGTTACGCCTAGTATTGGACATCCATGAATCAAAGCAATCCCGAGGGCTATCCGACCATACCCATTGAACATCCCACCATCTCAAAATGTTACACAAAATTTGCCAAGTATTACAGCATTTAAAAAAACAGGTGATCCACAGTTTCATCAAATTCATTACAAAGTACGCATTTTATCAACCGGCTTCCTAATATCCCAAGCCTCACAAGCTTTTCTCTAGTATTAAGCTTCTCAAGAATCACGAACCATGTTAGCAACTCAACCTTTGGAGGTACCAAACCCTTCTATAGTGTTTTAGTGAAGTTAAACATATTCATATCACATTGTAGCTCTTTGTTCTTATAGAATACTTGCAGGAATGATTTCACAGAATATTCTCCATTCGAGCAATGCAACCAATTCAGTCTATCCTCTTCTCCACTCCTCACACCTACTCTCGCCAGAATTTCCAACAGCTCCTTGAGATTCTCTTCCTCCCAACCTCTCAATGGTCTTCGCCATGTGAACGCCCACACCCAAACCATCCCATTCCAAATTCTGCACTCCTTTATGGTACACAACTTATCATTGGATAAAGCAGACAACCGTGGGAATCTATCCTTTAGGGCACCTTCCCTTACCCATTTTTCATTCCAAAAGCGAATCTTCCCACCATCATCAACAACAAGTTCTATCCCAGTTTGGAACAGGTTCAGCAATTCTTTGTTTTTCAAGCCTATGGTCATTATGTCCCCCCAAACACTCCCACCCCAACTCTCCCTAATTACATCATTCATAAAAGACACACCATCCATACCATTACACGACTTTACAACTTTCTTCCATAATGGGCAGCCTTCATTTTGATATCTCCACCACCATTTAAAAAGTAAAGCTAAGTTTTTCAATTCAAGGTCTCCTACGCCTAGCCCTCCCAAGTTCTTTGGTTCTTGAATAACCTCCCAGCTAACACATGGCATACCCCTACTACCATCTACTTTCCCCCAAAAGAATCTAACTTGCAATGATATGATCTTCTTAACAAGAGACTTAGAGATTCTAAATATACTCATATAATACATCGGTAAGCTATTTAGGACAGATTTGATTAAAACTAACTTTCCAGCTTTAGATAGGACTTTACATTTCCATCCTTTGAGTCTGTTCTCCACCTTTTGAATAACTGGCTTCCAAGTCTCAATCCTTTTCGGGTTTGCACCAAGGGGGATCCCTAGGTATTTGATTGGGAGCGAGACCCTTCTACAATTCATCAAGTCACACACCCTTCTTGTATCTTCCTTGTCACAATTTATTCCAATCACCGCTGATTTCATAAAGTTGATCTTCAGACCAGATCCTAGTTCAAAGCCTTTCAACATTCTCTTGTATTTTCTGACCGTGTCGATGTCACAAGGGCAAAAAAGTATAGTGTCGTCAGCAAACTGTAGATGCGTTAACTCTATCGAATCCTTACCCACCACCAACGGCTTGATCTCTTGTAACTCTCGTAATCTTCCTAATAGTCTGTTCAGCACCTGCCCTACTAACACGAAGAGGAATGGCGAGATTGGATCTCCCAGTCTAAGGCCCCATTGTAAATCAAAAGGTTTAGTGGGGATACCATTGACAAGGATTGACATAGACGCCGAGAGACAACTTCTTATGCATCCCCTCCAACGTTCCCCAAAACCCATTTTCTGTAGTATCAAGTCGACAAACACCCACTTGACATTATAAGCCTTCTGGAAATCAAGTTTCACCAACCAAGCAGGCTTCTTCTTCCTTTTCAGCCAATGAACCACCTCACAAGCAATCAATGCGCCGTCATGGATTTTCCGCCCACTCACAAATGCAGTTTGAACTTCACCCACTAACCCTGGCAGCACATACCTTAGCCTTCCAGCCAACACTTTCGCAATCACCTTATAGAGGCATCCCACCATGCTGATGGGCCTAAAATCCTTCAAGTCCGTCGAACCATCTTCTTTTATAGCTAATGCACCCAAGTAAGGTTTGTTTCCTTAAGTAGCATAGCAGAATCAAAAAAGTCTACCACCGACTTGCTGAAACTCACCCTAATCACATCCCACATTCTCCTAATAAACTTGAAATTATAAGCATCTGGCCCCGGAGCCCTGGATGGTTCACAGTCCTACACAGCCGCCTTGATCTCTTCAAATGAAGGGCTTCTTTCTAGCCAGGTAGATTCGTTTTTGCTAATATTACCAAGTAAAGAGTCATCTAGCTCCACCTTCAAGAAATTATCCTCAGTGTAAAGTGTTTTGAAGAAATTTCTAACCTCTTTCAAGATTCTACACTTTCCTCTATAACACCTCACTTCAATCTTTAAAGTCTCAATATGCTTCCTTCTCTTCCTTGCCTTCGTAATGCCATGGAAAAATTTTGTGTTTCAATCCATTTGAGTTGCTACTTTGACCTGGAAAGCTGCTTCCAGTAATTTTCCCTCCCTTCATACCATTTTTCAGCAAGGATCCTTAGGGCCCTCCCTCGTGCCAAAATGTATTCATTAGTGGAACCCCCTTCCAATCTTTCATCCACCTTTTGTATTTTTGATTCTATCTCTGCGATTTTCTAGTCAATGATGCTGAACTTCTCCCTATTCCAAGTCTTCAAAGGGTTCTTCAACATCTTCAGCTTAACATGACATGGTGCATTGGCTGACTTGCCCCACTCTTCCTTTACTAAGCTCTTGAACCCACCGTGGCTTAACTAGGAATCAATAGTCCTAAACAGTTTTCGGCTCCAATCTAGATCCTCAGAACTAACCAGCAACGGACAATGATTTGAGAGGGATCTATTTAGAACTTTAAGACTAATATCCTTAAATACAGTAACCCATTCGGGGTCCACCAGTACACGATCTATTCTGCTGCAGCTTCTCCCCCCATACCATGTATATTTTCTGCCCAACAATTCCAATTCCACTAGTTTGAGTTGCTCAATCCAAGCTTTGAAGAATATACTGCTTTGTGATAGCGGTAGACACCCCTTCCATTCGGAGGGATCTGTGATCTCATTAAAATCACCTCCAAACAGAAATGGCACCTTAAGATCCACCTTGACCCTTTGCAATTTATCCCAGAATATAAGCTTTTCTTCCTTTAGGTGCGGTCCGTAGACTACACATAAGGCACAACCAAATTTCTTTTCAAGGATCTTCCCTTTCAACACTATCCACCTGTTCGATTTCAGAATATTTTCACAAATAAAAAACTCAGAGCTCCACACACATAACAATCCACCTGAAGAGAGGCCGATTCCGGTGTCACAATCAAGGCCGATTCGGAATTCCTTGTCGTTTAAAAACAAGAGATTCGTTGTAGCGGAACCCGAATCAATTATGAAAATGATATCAAAATCGTTCTTCAACAAGAAAGTGTCACAAAGTTTGCAACTAGTTTAAAATACCGAGTATGGAACTCAGGTCGTTCTCCCTAGGAGTTAAAAACAGAGGTTCGCATTTGGTTGTGAAAATATTGGGGTTGCAATGGTGAGAGATAGTAACAAGAGCAATAATAAGAAATAACTTGCGTCACAAGTAACAAGAGTGCTTGGTCTTGAGTGGAAGTATAATGTGTCCCTATGATCACCACTAATCCCAATTATGAATGGTTGTTACGTAAGACACTTAGCCCACTCTGTCAAATGGTCGAGTGGGTGGAATTAACCCCGTTCCGAATGTCCTAGGCAACTCACTAGTGCGAAGGTCCTAGGTCCTTGGAACTTGAATAATCCCATCAAGTTCACCTCATTAAGGACTCAATCATCACTAGCAAAAGCCTAGCGTTAATGGAACGATTTTAACCCGGGCCTTAACCTATTCTTGTCCTTAGGGATTAGTGGCTAAGATCATCCACACTTCAACCCATGACCAAGACATAAGAACACTACTCCATGCTCATAAGAAACAAAACATCATGCGCTTGGCATGCACAATATGCAAACATGGTGAATAATGAGAGAAAATGAGAATCTAGAGTAGCAATTGTAATAGATCAACTAGATGACTAACAAACATCAATAATCAACCAAGAAAATGACAATAGATCATATCAAACAATAATTTCCAGCAACATAGAAACAAGAACACAAGAGCAAGAGATGTATAATTGAGATAAAGATGAGCAAATGAAAGAAGCAAGTAAAGATTTCATTAACAAACCAAGAGTGTCAATTAACAAGCATCCATACAAGAATTAAAATGAAGAGTTTGGCTAGTGAGGGGCTGGAAATAAAATGGGAAACTTAAGAACAAATATGAACTAGAAGAGAGAAAATGAGAGAGATGGAAAACTCTCCCAAAAACCTCTTAAACTATTATAAATTCTACAATTGATCCTATTGGGAAAATTTTTGTGTCTTGTGTTTCAGTTGTTCCTCCTTCATATAGGTCGAATTGGGCCTTGCAAGGGCTTTGGACCTAGCCTGGAAACTTGAAATTCTATTTTTAGCCTTGATTTTAATTCTGCCAGACGGTACCATTCGGCCGTGCGATACACCGAGCGGTCGCTCGGTCAACAACAAATGCAACTTTGACTTCGCACTTGTGTGGTTGCATGGTGAAGGCGCGCGATCGCGCGGGCACTTTTCAGAATGCGTCTGAAAGGCTCCCAGGGACACGCGAGGTCGCACGATGGGACCGTGCGGCCGCGCGGTGCCCTGTTTCATACTTCTTAGCTTCCTCTTGTGAACCTTTTGCTTCCAATGCCTTCCTATGCCTTTCTCAATCCCTATAAACCTGAAATACACTAGCAAACATATCAATGCACCAAGTGGGATGAGATTTGACAAATTTCCATCACTTTTAACGCTAAGTTAGCATATATTTATCCTTATGAACACATTCAAGCAAAGGATTGAAATCATGGTCATTCACTAGCAATTATGTGAAAATATGTTGACGAACCTCTCAATTATAACCTATTTTTCATCATGGAAAACAAGTTCATCAAAATACTCCACACTTAGAAATTAGTATGTCCTCATGCTCTAATGAATAAAACCAAGAGGAAAACGGAATTTCGTAGAACTTTCAAAATACATTCAACCATCACAAGAGAAAGAACTACACAAGAATCAAGCATTATTGATGATATTACATTCAAACAAGGATTACCTAATCATGTGCAAAGAGTATGGGCAAAAGTATTAGAGCAAATACTAGCCCCCAAAACATGTTAAGCTCGAGATGATTGAACTTGTCTTACACCACAAGAAATGTTCTAGATCATAGAGAGGAGCTTAAGAACCCTTACCGGATGTGTATACGCTCAATGCACTAAGTGTCTTGGGTTCAAGCTCTCAAATCCTCCCTATTCAGTCTTTTTCGAAAAATTAGTTTTCATCTAACAATCAACACCAATTGTATGTATGCATGTATGGCCGAGCACTCTTTAATATTCTGCAAGTTTATTCTGTCTCTTTGCTTTGTTCTCAAACCAACAATTGCAACATCAAACTCTTTTCTCAATCAAAAGAAAAAGCACCATTTTCATTTCCTAGGGAGAACGACCCAAGTCTAGTACTCGGTATTTTTAACTGGTTGCACCCTGTGACACATTTTCAACTAAATTTGACTCGGTTCCCGTAGTACTGGTTTGGAGCTATCTGCAACGAAACTCCGCTTTTTCCGGACCGGTCTCGGGGACGCATCATTGGGCTTCGAGGTACATTGGGTCAAAGCCCAGTGTTCCATACCTAATATCACCCACAAACTTTAACTTCCACTCCCCGCTCATCATTCCAGCCATCGATTCTGCAAACTCATCGCCTCCACACATTCTCTCATAGTTAATTGCATGCACAACACCCAACTCACAATTAATCATCGCATTGAGAAGTGGATCATCAACGTTCCTTTCATTCAAATTATTAGCGCCACAAGTCGTCGGAGACCTTTCAAAATCCGGCTGCAATCCTTCCATAACCACTGCATCATTGTATTCATCCGTATATGCAAAGTTATCTTCCAGCAAATCGGGTGGGAATGGACACTGTAGATCTCCGATCCGAATTCCCTTACGAAGATTTCAAAGGACCTATCTTCTATCTTAACCGAAACCCATTCGTTGATCTGTTCCTATTCATAGCAATCCAACAGAATTCTTGCCGTGCTAAAGGATTTTGCCTCCTCTGTTCTATTGTCCATCATTATCACCTCCCCCCAAAGCTTCCCAATTTCGCTAATATTCTCCTTGCACCATAAGCAGATGGGTAGACTCATTATTTCTATCCAAACTCTCCTTGACAAGCACCAAAAGATATCCCAATGGGGCCTAACTTCATCAAATACGGACAGCAGGAGCTTACTCTGCATCGCCTCATTTCTGATCTCTGGAGATGAGAATGTTATTAGACATTTGTGAGGTCCAACATCTCTGCATTCTATCTCACCTGAGCCATCCCATTCATCTAACAGAAGGTTCATAACCTTTCTGAATTCAATTGGTTTTACACATACTCCAAGTAGACTTATCTGTAATTGTAATTTTTGTTCTTCCGCCCACACTACATCGACTTCTTTCATCACCTTCTTGGTTATCATCGTTTTGTCACATTGGTTTTCCACTTTACCTTTGACATATTCCCCTTGCGTCTTCTTTTTGAATTACACCCATTTCTGTGTTACTCTGTTTCTCTTCTTCGATTGCACCCACCACCCCTTTGTCATGCCACATTTTTCAGCTTCTTGTTTAAACTTTGACAAGATGACATATAACCGATCACCATACCAGAGTTTTCCATTGAGTCTATCAATAGCTCGGATTGCACCCCCGTACTCTTTGAATCTTATGAATGCAAACGGACCAAAAGCCTTCTGCCTTTGCTTTCTTGAAATAAAGATATCCATTACGTGCCTGTCTCTCCCAAATTCCTAGAATAGAATCCTTTTTGTCACCGTCATTGGTAGATTGTCAACAAAAATGGTGTGGTAATCTATACTCGGTCCCTGCCATGTCCGATTCCCCACCCAGTTTCTAACCCTCCTCACACCTGATACAAACCCTCCCACACTCTCCCCCTTATTACTTCGTTTGGCATAACCGGATGCCTCACCGTGTATCCCTCTCTCATTTCCGACCACCTATCTCACACCCTCTCTCATTGACGGAGAGAATATGAATATTAAAGCTACATCGTGTTCTTCTTCCTAGAGTTACTCATACTATTCCTTTACCACCGAGTGACCAAATATATATTTACCGAGCTACATATAGTTACAATCCATTACATCATTTCCTCTTCTCCGTCTCCTTTCAATCCTGTCACGAAATAATATTGAGAAAGTTAGTCAAGTCCTATAAATGGTGGTGGAACCACATATTGCTGTAAATGGTGATATTATCTACATTAATCCCTTTCCTAATGAGGGAATTAATATGGATAATCTGAACCTGGTTGGGAAAGTTATTGTAGATAAAGAAATTCGTTTCAATTCTATTAAATCTACCCTGATAGGAATCTGGGGGCACCCTAGTGGGGTTGCTGTTACAGAAGTTGAAAGAAACAAAATCCTAATGAGCTTCAATGAGCATGACAAAGGGTTGCAAATTCTGAACAGAGGGCCTTGGAGCATAAGAGGCCACTTGCTGAATTTACAAATTTGGACAGGGACGGATCCAATCGATTCAATTGATCACAACTATATGGAGCTGTAGGTACCCTATCCTACATGACAAGATTTATAGCGGAGATAATTGGAAGACAATTTGGCAGTGTTAGTGAATCTGAGGACCCTGTGATAAATAATACTCTCCATAGGCCATTTCTGAGGGCGAAAATCTGTATGGATATCACCAAACCGCTCCCAACAGGTTTTTGGATGGCTAGACCAACTTTGCCTAAGGTCTGGATAAGTTTCAAGTGTGAACGAATTCAAGACACTTGCTGTTTAAAATGTGGTGTTATTGGTGATGCGGATTTTCAGCAACCCTACTATCTCGGCAAGTATACCGAATCGTATCAAGTAATATACCACAATTAAGTGGAGTATCGATCCCACGAGGATTAAT
>JASCZI010121375.1:9875-28834 GCA_036250425.1 Stylosanthes scabra | reverse complement strand
GCAAAAAATGACAAATATCCAGCTTAAGGCAAATGGCCTAGACAGAATACCGTGGTGAATAATTCTAGTTTTAGAATAAGGACTGAATGATCACTTTATGGTAAATAGAAACTGAGGACTACTAGTCTAACCAAACAAGGGAAGTAATGTTAAAGCTTCCATCAATGCATTTCTAGTAGCACTATCCTAGTTAGGCTTTACCGGCCAAAACTAATACCTGGCTCAAAGCTCACCTTCGAACAATTGAAACACCACATAGTTTCTTGCAGAAATCAACACCAGTATAGACAGATCCTGTTTAAACCATCATCTCAGTGAGTCAGTATAACCAACACAAACCTCAATTTATGTGGTAACATTGCTTTTTGTCCATATATGAAGCAGTGCACAAAATACAACTCTTGGTCCAAACCAAGAACAGTGGTTGTGATGAACATAAAAACTGCCAAAAGATGGATTTGCCAAAAGATGGATTAGGGCAAAAAAATACCTGTTGGAGTAACGACTTGCTTTTCGGTAAATGGGAGATGACCAAGACCATGCTCAACAACCTATGATCAGAAAATGAAGTTATCTCCCATATACCAGCTTACTAAGGATATAAAAATATAAACCCATAATAAAGAAGTTCAAGAGAGCAATAACGCATGCAATACCAGACGAATAAGCCGATCAGAATAAAATACAAAATCATGCTTTGATATGTCTTTGTCACGAATCAATGTATGCATCCCCCTTATCTGAAACATATAAGAACAATCAAAAAGCAACCAAATAAAAATGGAACAAGTAAAATTATAACAGCTTATAGCCTTAAAACAGAAATGATAACTGCAAGAATTATCCATGTCTATAAAATGCTTCATTAGAGGAAAGTTATCCAGTGTGTTTCTGTCAGAAACATGACTATGTCACATGATTTTCCAGAGTTTTGAATTCTAAAAAAAAAAAAAAAAAACAAAGACGACAAAAGATGTTTATATATACCTGGAATGTGGATTGAATAACATAAACATTTGGGTATATTTTGCAAAGATCATGTTGACCAAGCTTTGTGCGGATATGTTGCACGATCAAATCAATTGCGACATGATTATCACCTCCCCGAGGAATGATTACATCAGCATACTTCTTTGATGGTAGAACAAAATCGTCAAAGGCAGGCTTAACAAACTTTGCATACTGCATAATCAGCATTGTCAGTAGTAAGATATAAATCTTGAAAGTGATAGTTCACATGTCATTTGAGCTATAAAATTATCTTTTTATTTTATTTTACTTTTTTTTTTTTTTTGAAATACTTCAATCAGTAACTCTGATTGGTGTGATGAGTTCATCACTTCATTACAAGAAAACAGCTCATAAAAGATACCACACTAACACATGAAAACAAGGACATCCTAACATCCATAGGCTTGTCACTGTAATCTCCAAAACCAACAATAAATTCTCACAGCATTACAGCTAATACAACCACATAATTTAACTCATTCCTTTAACCTATTTCACATTAATACACCCATACCATTACTTCTGTACCTACCTTATTCAGCTCCACCTCTTAGATTACACTACTCTTCAATCATATCAATTGACATAGTCCAGCATATTCACATCTCATGCTTCAAACTTATTCAAAAGTAAATAAAAATTCATACTCATTATTAGCCTAGCTGCAATTAAACTGTGGTTTACTGAGAACATTGTTGGCATTACCTGTTCAAGAACAGAGTTTATGTCCCTGCCTCTCTCCACTGTGTCACGTCTAATCCTACGAGCTAGTCTCACATCAGCATCTGCAAACAATTGATAACCAAAGATAAAACTAGAGGTAATAAGAAACAAGGGAGCTTTCAAAAATTGCAAGAATAATAGTTCTTGTATAATGCATAGTGATATTCAACCTAGCCAGCAGCCAATCTAATAGTGAAAGCTTCAATTTTGAATTATTTTAATTTTTGAAAGCATTTGCATTAATGTCATAAAAACAAGACAACATTAGAGATAAAGATGGAAAATGATTCACAATAAATTCTAAGTATTTTACAAAAATATACATGAGATGTGATTGGACATATTTAACAAACCTGTGTCAACAAAGATCTTCATGTTCATTAAATCCCGGACATCCTGATCATGGAATACAAGAATTCCCTCCAATATAATGACATCAGAAGCATTGACCTGAGCAGATATTAGAGACGGTAAACGAAAAAACACAATAAAAATGCTAAATTTACTGCCACAGCTATGGTCTGATACATTTGAATGCTCATAAAATATAAAAGATAGTAAATTCTTCAACAGGTACAAAATGTACTTATCTTTTGTAGGACCTGAAGAACTAACTTCATCTACTGATGCATGCATGAAGTAAGACTATCAAGGAAACAACTGAAATGTTTTTAAATTGAACATCAGCATTTTCCATTAAAGAAGATTTTGGGGTCCATGTTGGAGCTTTTTCAGATATGGTTTGGACTAAATATTTGTTGTTGTTTCCAATCTATGCCTTTGTTTGATGCAGTTTTTTAGAATCGTCTTGTGGAATAGGATTAGGTGGTTGGCTTTTACTTGGTGCAAGCTCTTGTACAGGTTTCTCACTTGAATATAATGAGCGTAAGAGATTGGAAAATTTGTTCATTTCAAGTTTTCGTCTGTTGGCTCTTGTGATCAGTAACAAGGACATCATATATTCCATTCTCTTTGTAATATTCTCCACTTGCTACTGTATAAAATTTCTTATATATAAAAACAAATAGAGTTTGGACCACACCTAAGACATACAAAATGTTTAAATGGAGATTTCGCCATGTAAAAAATACATGATTTACATTTGGTGGGAGTTGAACAAATTTCTTTTTCCCATCAAAATGCATCAGATGAGTAATTTTAATTAGACAGAAACATATATCTTTCTGAATTGAACAACAGTCATTCACATGGAAACGGCTTTTGGTGTGACAGTTGAACTTGAGTTTGTACTGTGTTAAAACCTAGTAAGTTTTAAGGTTTTGAAATTTGAAAAGAGTAAAAAGGAAAACTTCTGCCACGTGTACCAAGCTTACTACCTCTTATTGGTGTCAGTACAATCATTATAGAAGAAAGCTCCATACTAACTAAGTAATAATAAGAGGAATGGAAGAATACATCAGCTTCATTACATCTCACTAATTGTTTTTTCCCCCTCCCTAATAACATGATGACGTCCTCCATGTTTTCATGGTAGTTGGTAGGAGTATATATAGGCCAAACTTAACACAAGATTTTACCCATGGAGTCATGGACCTAGCATGCCATCAAAATTATAGCTCAAATAATTTAATTCTGCTTTGTACACCTCCATCCATGTCATGAAGATTCGACTAAGTTGTCGAAGGCCTAACACAACCCTCCTCCTTTATCCGGGCTTGAGATGGATGAGTGGCCACACGAGATTGGATAAAATAAGGAATGAGGATAGAGAGAGGGTTGGTGTAGCACCTATTATTGAAAATGTGGTGGAATCGCGTCTTAGGTGGTTTGGACATGTGGGAAGAAGGCCGACAGATCATCCAGTTAGGAGGGTGGATCTAATGGAAGATGGACAAGGAGTGAGAGGGAGAGGAAGACCTAAGAAGACCATCCATGAGGTGGTCAAACGAGACCTAAACGTCAACGGTCTATCTATAGACATGATACATGATAGAGCTCAATGGCGTCGTTTGATCCATGTAGCCGACCCCACCTAGTGGGACAAGGCTTTGTTGTTGTTTTTGTTGTTGTACTCCTCCATCTAATGGTATTTCTTCTTTCAATCATAAAACATATGCTTTAACTGAATTAGTAAATCCTGGATCAGGCTATTTTATTGTATCTAGATGACAAAAGTAATAGAAGGGCATGCTGGCTATAACTGACAATGCCAATGACTGAAACAAATCAGAACAGGGGGAAAACAAATGAATAATGCAACTCCAAAGGCAGCTGAGAATGTCCAATAAATTAGCATGTAATCAATTTAAGATTGTATTGCATCTACACTTCCAAAAGAAAAAAATGGCTAGTGTCATGTTTAAAGCACCATCTGCTAAAGACCTCTTGTAAAACTTATCCATCAACTACATAGATAAATATTCCTAAACATTCTGGGAAATGATACCTGCCGAAAACTATCCGAACACCGTTGGTGCTTCTTAAAGTCATAAATTGGCACCTGCACACTCTGGCCAGCAATAAGCTTTCCCATGCACTCTAATAGCTGTTCAGTGTCAAAGGCATCTACAAGGAAAATAAGATCCAACACATGGCAAAGAAAACATGATCAAAAAAGCATTACATAATTTTTTCTTTTCTTTTTTGGTTGCAATATAATAGAATCATTTAAGGATATCTTCGACTCACTATCAAAAAAAGGATATTTTGGAATTATTTAAAACTTGAAAATGATTTTAAATTTTTAATTGAATTAAATTTCAGAAACCACTTCTCATTTTGAAACTCATAACAAAAACATGTGATTAGAATTGATTTATGAATCATTTCTTCTTTCCTTTTATTTTTGGATAAAAGTTCTGCTTTCCATGTTACGAAGTTGTAACACATCAAATATGAATTAAATCGATTTTATAGTTGTAATTTTCTCTACCAGCTTTCCTGAAAGAAAATAGGTTAAAAAGGTTAACTAATATGTCAATGTCAACAAAGAAAGCTAAAAATCAAGCACTCATATAGGCAAATTTAACTAAATTTGAGTACATTCTATTATTATGAAATCAACTCAAGAAGAAAAAGAGAGGGGAGGAGAGGAATGGGGGATCTAAATGTTTCTCTAAACTTGATATGTATAATATGAACTTGCAACCTAAGAAGCCATGCTAAATCTCTAACTAAAGCAACATGAACAGCGAGCAAGTGAAGAACAAAAGTACCAGACTAACAAAAACAAACACTCTCTAGGACAGAATGCTCCGTATCTTTCAAAATATATAAATAAATAAATACATAAAAATACCTGGATGATCAAAATTGTACTCCGAAACTCGTTCCAACTCTTCAGGTCTCAAACCACGGTAAAATGAATCCTACAAACACAAAACCAAAAACACCTTTATTATTATTATTGTTGTTGTTGTTGTTAAAATTTATTATAATAAATCAAGAATAAACTTGATATTCGTGTACAATGATAAATGTCTATTTATAGGCTACGGATAAAATTATCCCAATATCAAACTAAATTACTAAACCAAAATCAAGACGAGATATAGATACTATATTAATATTAGTATATAATAAATAATATATAATATCCTTTATTATTATTATTATTATTATTATTATTATTATTATCTAAAAGAAAATAAAAATCCGGTACCTGATTGACAAGAACAACGCGGTGGTCGTGGAGCTGCTGAATGATCATATCACAGACAGTGGTCTTCCCTGAAGCAGTACCACCGGAAACACCTGCGCAAGCATGTTTATCTTTGTTTCAATCCCGTTCAATAATTAACCTAAACAATTAGAGGGGGAAATTGGAAGTAAGAAAGGAAGAGTGACCAATAACGAAGGGCTGGTTGAGGGAATCAGGGGAGAGGGCGGAGGAAAGATCGGGTGCGGAGGAGAAGCGGTGGGCGGGGGAGGACGTGTTGGAGGACGGCGGGGAGGATAGGAGACCGTCGAGGCGGAGACCGGAGAAGTGTGGCCCCGACGCTGCCTCCATAACATAGTCGATCGACGTCGTTTCCTCTGGCATCTCTTCTTTCTCTCTCTCTCTAAGTCAGTGAATGGAAATGCTATGTTGCTAATTGCTAAGCTGCTTGTGTTTTGATTTATGTGCAGGAGACAGTGGAGAGTGGCGGTGGACTGGTGGTCTGGTGGAGTGAAGGAATTGAATTTGGGCAAAGGTTGGTTTGCGGGCGTGGTTTGAAGTTGAGCGAATTGAGTGAGTCACTCGAATTCGAATATACCTTCTGTTATGCCTCTGTGTCCTTTTTTTTCTTTTCTTTTTTTAGAGTAAAATATCAAGCCGCTCCTGATAATCACACAAAAAAATCAAAACGACCCTTTATAAAAAAAAGCTCATCCCGGCCCTTAACAAATATCACCGTTAGACATAATGGTCCTTCTGTTAATTGGATGAGAAAAATGGTAACGGAGTGTGCAGACGTGACACATAAACGGAGTGATGTGTCACTGTTCTAGCAACGGAGACATGATGGCCCCTGATAAATTTTGTAAACGACGTCGTTTACTCATTTGGGGGAGATAAAATATAAGATCTCTCTTCTCATGTTTCCAGAGTCACCCTTCCTTCTCCCCTAAGATTACAAAAACACGTTTTTCGTTCTCTACTGCAACCACCCTTCCTTTCTTCCTTGTTCTTCTTATTCTTCATTTTCTTCATCTGTCTCATCATTCTTCTTCCCCTCCTTCAGCTGCTTCTTTCGACGACGACGAGGAGACAGCAGCGACGATGAGAAGAGGAGGAGACAGCGACGATGGTGACAATGATGATGGCATTGACAATGGAGAGAAGAAGGAGACCACAACGACAACGACAAGGAAAAGGAGGAAGATATATGGTGCAATGGAATCAACAATAACATATCATACATGGTGATCAAGTATGCACATCAATGAATATTGAGCAATAAAGTCAAGCACCACTTAGCACATTGTTAGATAAATATCAACTAAGTACAAGCATAAATCATGAACAATTTCATGCGTACTAACAATGTATCAAGCTTTCAATGGTCAAATTAACTTGGTTTCGATCCCAATTTAAGTGCAAAAATATAGCCATAGTGAAACAAATCAACTTAGGCAAAGATTGGATAAAAAAAATTAAAATTCCATTGAGGATTATCAAACACTTGGCGTGCAGTTTTTGGAGAATATGAATTTAATGAATAACCAAGTGTTCTAATCTCAATCTCATGCAAATAAGCACAACAACCAGCAATTACTCAACAATGATCAACAAATATCACAACAAGGGTCATCTAATCCTAATGCTCTAACTAAATCCTAATTCTAAACAATAAGAAGAGTAGGGATTGGAAGGTGTTACCATGGTGGAGTATCTCCCACCTAGCACTTATGTTTATTGTCCTTCAAGTTGGACATTGGGAAGATCCTGTCATGGTGGCTTGTGCTTAAATTCGTCCTGGAATTTCCAAAAATCCTTGTTGTTGCAGTGGTTTCTAGGATCTCAAGTTGCAAGCACCAAGCTTCTAAGAGCTCCGACACTAGCAATGAATCTCCGCCAATGCTTGAACTTTGTGTGCTTTATGGGATTCCAAGTCATGTACAACAAGCTTGTAAGAATTCCCAAATAAGTAAGAAGTCCAAAAAGTGTTGATTCTTGTAACACTTTCCGGGATCCCAAACTTGGTTAGTCCACCCATTGTTTTGTGAATTTACCAGCTTTTCTTAAAATTACCAAGATCTCGAATGCTTCCTCATGCTCAATGCTCTAACCTTGACTTTGTTGTTGTGAAGCTTGTAAAGATGTCTACTATAGGCTTTGAATTCTGATTTTCCACAAGTAATGAACCTTGATTTATCCAGCACCAAGAAATCCATTTCCTTTGTGTCCAACACCCCACAAAGAGCTTCAAGTTGACCATCTGTCTCCAACAAACCATAGTGTTGTGGGCCAAGAAAATTCATTTCAGAAGGATTTACCCACGTGAAGTGCAATTCAGACGGTAACTTGAGAGGGGTTGCTTCAGATAAAGCGAAATGAACAATCTCCATCCCCTTGGGCTCTTTATCCTTGTCTTCCACCTCTTGATCAACATCTTCCGCCTCTTGATCTGAAGAGTGGGAAAAACTTTCATGCTGAGATGCATATCCTTAACACCAGATGTCTTTGGAACCGTTTTTGCACAAAACTAGCGGAATTTGTCCTCTATTTGGCTAAATTCACCCAAAAAAAACTACTTCACACCATACATGCCAATAAAACCCAAGCCCATGAACCAACCCCATCAATCCTCATTATTAATCCTAATGCAATCTGTAAACACTCTACAAAGGAAATCCCCCTCTCCGTAATTTTCAAGTTACACGCTCTTCCATATTGCGGGACCCATCAAATAGCCAATCAATGCCCCACATCTGTTGTCGACATGTGTAGACACAAAATAGCCATCGACACAGTAGACTTTATAGGAAAATTCTATGGTGTTTTTTCATGGAAACATCCACACATGTGGATATATGTTGGCATGTGATTTATGCTTACGCGTGTGTGGAATCTCATATGCGCATGCATTGGAAATGAAGACCTGACAAGTCTTTCGAATTATATACACTGAAAAGGTAGATAGAATCTCTAAAATAATTTAAACTTGTCAGTAGTTAGAAATTTTGGATTAACATAATTAAAAATTAAGTAATTTGTTTTTCTTTGGGTTGTGAGATACTTTCTTAGTGTGCCTATGTTTCTTAAAGGCTTTATAATTGCTAAACTTGTGATTTTTTGATTCAGAAAGGCAATGTAAAAAAGACAAATGTTGACCTAATTAAGAAGGAAACCACATTTGATCTGGATAAGGTAGGTCAGTTTACCGACAAAAAATATGATTTTTTTTCTTTATTCATTAAAAGATTTTAAAATATTTTAATTTACTAAATGACCTAAAGTTGAATGTTAGAAACTAAGGGATTCATTGTTTATTAGCTTAACAATTAATTTATTAAATATCAAACATAAAATAAAATATGTTAACAATAAAAAATAAGTTAACAAAATAAATAATAATAAGTGTTGATGCCATTTTCATTATATGAAAATAGTAAAATTCACAATTAAAATTTAAAGCTAAAAAAAATACAACTTTTATGATGCATATTTTTTTTAATCTAATAACCACCACCAACATCATCATAAAAAAAAATATGAATCGTATTTTTAGAAAATTTTACAAAATATTTATGACTCCACCCTTTTTATTTCTTTGCAAATACTTAATCATAATTAATCAAATATTAATTGGATAAGTATATTTTTTTTTAAAATATGAGAGAGAGTGAGTGAGAAGAATTATAATATATTCAATTAAATGGAACAACAAATATAATAAGTAATTAGCATATGATTGTTATGTTTTTACGAATTATGATTAGTTGTAATGAATAAAACTATATTTACATTCATTACTATATATCGTTAACATGTTAGGTAATCTATAGTTGAGTGCATATAAGTTAAAATTTAGAATGAAAAAATGTAGAACAAATTACGTATGGAGAGTTAGTTGGAAGGAAAATTATTTTTATTTATTTATATATTTACCGTCTTTGTTAAACGTAATCAATCCTCTATATGAAAAGGGAATAGTGAAAAGCCATTAGGAAGATTGTACCACCCAACGGTTGACAAGTGTAGTACATAGCACCTCGATACTTGTCCAATAACATGCAATTATATGTTATGTATGTACCTATATGCATGTATGGATGTTAACACACTTTTCAAAATTCAAAAGGTACTCAAATTGGTTGCTTTTGCTTGGATTTAGTCTTTCCATTACCTATACCATCTTTCAGTCATATTCCCGCTCCATCGTTTATAACTGATGGCAAAAGAGAGATTTATGTGCCTATCTCATGTGATTTTGAATCTAGATTAAGGTCTTTCGTAACTAAGTGCTTTGAAACAAGAATTTTATTAGCCTGACTCTAACAAGTAAGCAAGTAAACTACCTTAGGCTCCCTCAAAAGTCTTAAGTTTCACTTAACCTTTATTCTGATTTCGCTTACTAGCTTTCTTTGGGGTTTTTTTTAGTCCACCTGAAAGTGTCAATACGGGACATTGTGCCTTAGCACACATGTATGTATGTGGCATATCTGTGTGTGTATGTATGCATACTGACATCTATCTATTTATTTAATACAGAAATCCTAAGTATTCAGAGCATCCAGGCATTCCACTTATCTAACCCCTATATTTTATACATTCATCATATCAAATATTTTAACCTATCAAATCAAAATAAAAAACAATGCCACGGTAGAAAGAGTTTTAAATTCAAAAGTGGCGTCTTTTAAGTTTTCTCCTTATACATCCTAAATCTCAAATTTCAATTTGTCTCTTATTAAAAATTTGGAGCCTTCTCCAGCAAAATATTGCCATATATATAATAGGTTGAGCATTCTCCCAGCAAAATAGTTGATTAGTTTGCAAGATATTACTTTCTCATATCTATTCTTCTCCTCTTCTTCTAATTTCTTCTCTCCATTTTCTTTTCTTTTCCTTTTGCAAAGTGGGAATTCAGCAACGAACATCTCGCAATCAACAGTCAAGATCTTCCAACTCCAAGCCATCCACCAGTCATGGCAATACTCAATTCCTATAAAGGATATTATGAAGTGGGTAAATGTAAATTAAAGAGTTGTATTAGGGTTAAGTAGTTGTATCTACGACAAATATATGAAAGATTTTCTTAACCAACCTTGGAGTAAATTTTGTAGCTTTGTAACATTTTTAAATGCTTATGCAGGGTACAAGGATGCATTGCACGGTTCATAAATTTCTTGCAGGTATCTTCTCAACAGGAGAAGGTGAGAGAAAGAACAAATATTGCTTAGTCAAATTCATAAATTTCTTCCAGGTATCTCCTCTCTATAATGATTGTATTGTACCTTATTTCCCTTTGTCTCATGTTTCTCCAGGGAAGGTGAAAATAAGAGCATGTTCAACAAGAAAGAAAAAGCAAAGGTCTACCTTCATTCAAGATAAATATTGCTTAATCAGGTTTGAGCTTCATTTTCTTTTGCTCCTTCTCCTTCATTATTATTCTTTAGCCTCTCTCACTTAGGAGATCTCATTCATCAACCTGAAAATATCATGGATGTGTAGGTCTAAAATCAAATTTCATATAAAAAATGAGAAAAACCACAAAAAGGAAAAAATAGTACTTCTGATATTTTAACATTTAATGCTAAGAGTTTAAATCTTAAGAAATGTATTTTGCAAATATAGTAGCGATAGAGATGAAGAGATTAATCATGAAAGTGTTGGTGAGTTAGATGCTAGAAGCCACAAAAGTGAAATGCACGAAAAAAAAAACAAAAAATAAATAAACGCGAAAAACAAAGAAAGCAGATTAATTAGCAGTAGCATCAAGGTTTAATGAAAGAAAAAACAAAGACCTAGCTTCCTCAGGCTTTTGTTCTCTTTTTTCATTATTCTTCTTTAGCCTCTCTCAAACTTAAAGAGTTCTCATTGATCAATCTGAAGGTAACTCAAAATAGAACAATCAACTTAAAATAGACAATTCAGCAGAAATACAAAAGATAATTTGTGCATGGAAATAGAATAACAAAATGACTACTGAAGGTATTTATGATTCGTGTACCTACATAAATTGGAGAAATTATTTGTTATCAAAATAAAAACAACAAAGGATGAGAAGAATATGTTAATTTCTTTGTAGCGCATTGTGATTTAAAATTTCAATTTTATTTAATAGCATTTTGTGATAATTTATATATAAGATTAGAAGAATATGCAAACATTAGAGCCACTACTAATTGACTACTAACCAGATTTGATGTTAATTTAGATTGCATTAAGTGTTTGGTTCTATCTAATGTCATATGAAGTGGTTCTGAAAATTGACATCTCAAACTAAAAGCATGAAATGAACTAATGAGCAGCCAACTATTATAAAAAACAAGATAATAATGAAATTTACATTGTTAATTTTATGAGCTTATTGGCATTGTGATTTAATATTTCAATCGTGGAAAAAAAAAGGATAGTTCATC
Source organism: Stylosanthes scabra (assembly GCA_036250425.1). Taxonomy (NCBI): domain Eukaryota; kingdom Viridiplantae; phylum Streptophyta; class Magnoliopsida; order Fabales; family Fabaceae; genus Stylosanthes; species Stylosanthes scabra. Next base: position 17,068 of record JASCZI010121375.1, on the reverse strand, counting down.
TCACTCCACTTATTTCAGAGCAATTTGGGGAGTAATGATAAATCTACATATTAAGAGGACAGAAGCAATTATCAATTCTGGATAAGACCTACTAACTCCTACGAGATTAGATGAATTGCATTTCCTATGCAGTAGATTGGGATCACTGCTTTGCATCAAAACTATGCAGCCTTAACACTTTAACTTAAAATTTTAGCAGACTTTATTTCAACTTTTATAACGTTGTTCAACTCTCATTTAAAATATGTAGAGCAGTATCATACAAATGAGTTGCAAAAAGTGCATGCAACCTCTATATTTTTTTTTTAAAGGAATTTGGATACATAAAGAAGTGATCTAGAGAAAAATAAGCTCCACAAGTAGTAGCTCATTTTCAATATTTCCCAGTCATTTATACTTAATAAATGAATGCTGGTGGTATTTGGATCATAAGATTTGCAGTGCAACAAAAACATTATAAGTCTGCTGGATAAAGATACTCACCAAATCTGCTTAGTTTAAGCAGTTCTCTGCTGGCATGTTCTAGAAGCTATTTGAAGATTTTTATGTTGCTCAAATTACCAATTTTCAGGTGGCAGCACAGAAGGACTATTTTTCTGTCATAGAAAAGCATCCTATTTGCATCAATATTAAAGTATGCAGTATGAATAACAACTAGATAATATTTTTAGGGGTAAATCCACATTTCAGAGAGTATAGGAAATCGACATTATCATGTGAAACATTCAGTTATGTTTAATAATAAAAATGTGAAGCACCTTTTTAAATCCTTATCACCTTTTTAAAAATGTGAAACATTGAGTTATGTATAAATGATGAATTAATACTCTCTCTCCTTCTCTCTTTCTCTTTTTCTCCCTCTCAACATTAATTTGAATCAGTTTGCCTTCTAATACCTTCCTCAATCTTCTTTTCAACTAAAATTTGTTTTATAAAATTTGACACCCAGTAAATAATCTTTATCATTTATAATTGTTTCGTATATTAGTTTAACATGAATTGTACCTTAAAAATTATGTAACAAACAAAAATAAAATATCAAATAAAAAGGTATAAAATTTTACCCTAACAAAATCTACAGCAAGCAGCGATAGTGTGTCGAAGTGAGGTTGTAGAGACTGACAGAGCAGATAGAAGGGAGGTAGAAAGAGTCAAAATTATCTGAAGAAGAATTATTTGGAGGCAGAAAATTAACAACCACAAGAAGAAAAATTAACTCAATAAATTTTACATAAATATAAGAAATGAGCAAGAAGAATAGGAAATTAAATTGCATGAATAGTTGAACTCACGAAAGAGCATCGACTATGACAGTCAATGGAGCAAAATAGAGAGGATTGCTTCGAGGTGGAGCAGAAGGTGACCGGTTAGGAACAGGGACAGAAATAGAAAAGGGGACGAAAAACTCGTTGATAATAGAGGGTAAGCAGCAACCAACGTTGTAGAGGAAGAGAAGCGGGTAGGAGAGCTCTGTTAGGGTGCGTTTGGCTTTGAGTACTGGGATTGAGACTGGGAGACTGAGACTCAGTATTGTGTTTATTGGACAGATACTGGAACTAAAATTTTAGTCTCAATTCCCAGAATTCTAGTATTTTCAGTACCTCCAAATTGGAGGGACTGGGAGACTGGGGAGTGGGACTGAAATTTTAATAATATTTTTTTATTCAAATATCCTCAATCAACATTATAATTTTCAATACTAACCTTTATTTCTGCTCCATCAACTTCGTTTAATCTCTATTCCCAGTCTCTATATCTAATTAATTTTAAACCAAACACAATACACACCTATTTCAGTCTCAATCTCTTACTCTCAGTCCTCCAGTCTTAGTCTCCCAGTCCCAGTCTCTCTCCCAAACGCACCCTTAGAGTTTGTGTGACCGTATAGGAGTGACTACAGCGAGGAACAATAGATTTTTTTGTGACTGAGGGGAAATAGGGTTAAGATTGTAGGCTAAGGATTCTTGCCTATTTGTGAAATTTACCCCGCCTTTATCAATAGGAAATTAGAAATGTGTTTGTAACACCCTAACATTAGCTAATCATGCCGCGAACATAATTAACAATATTAAGACATTACTACATCTTCATCACATAATACATAATTATGAATTTTCGAAAAACTGCTAATACAACTATAATTTCACATAAAATTAGAGCCAAATACCACATGGTACAAAACTTTTCCTTTATAAACATAAACTTTTACAAATGGTTCTTGACTCTAATATACATAACCTTCAAAGCTTAGGTTCCAATATATATATACATTATCCACTAGCTTAAACATCTAAGAATATCTAATTCTCCATTAAACATATACATGACCAAACAACATAGCGGAGAACTTCTAAGACATCTAAATATAACATTGCTCCGCTTGCTTTTCAGAACTTGAACTGTATCTGAAAAACATGAGAAATAGCACAAATGAGAATCTCAAACCACTGGATTCTCAGTAGGGTAATAATGCCAAAACATATAAGGTAAGTTAGCAGGATCCCGCAAGGCGATCCTACTCGATCACTCGGATTTTATCATCCATACACATCAATCATATAAACTCTCTCTTGATCATCATATCTTATTCCTATCATCTCTATCATTTATTCCTCATTTATCCTTAGCCTCATTTAAACTTAATCTTCAAAGGGGTACACACTTATTTAATTTCCTTTTCTAAGTCATACTGTTTCTCTTAAACTAGGGTTTTTAATCTTACATTCCTTTCCTTCAATTCCCTCATTAACCCCAAATTCATCACTAGCTACCCCTTACCCTTGGACTTAACATCACAATGTGAGGACTAACAGAGCTTTACAAGCACAAACAAGGAACACAAACAATGTAAGCAAATAACACCTAATTCAAAGCAAACAATTTCACACCCAAACAATTCACACATATGCATATGATGAATGCCTATCCCTATGACTAATGAGCTCATTTGGTCGGTCATATTAGCCAGCCCGACCGATCCAGTACATGCACCGAATCACTCTCAGAAACATACATCCCCAAGAACGTTCGTTTATGCCCTAGCGCTATACAAAAGTATTCATCATTGAGGGTTTCCATTTGATCAAAATGCGTCGTTCGTGTACGACATTGGCGTTCCTTTAACGCCTCATACGTCTGAGAGTCCGCTATTATCAAAAGTAGGGAAGAAGATCCTGAAAGATCCCCTCATACACTTCCTGACTCACGTACATCACATTAATTCATCTTGAGAGGACCATACTCAGGATTTCATAGAATTCATCTTAGAGGGTCCCTCTCAAGGAAATCACCCTATACATGAGATGTAATTTAATCTGGGAAGTAACGGAAATTCTTCTCTTTTATTTAAACATTGAAAACGAATTCTTTTAACAAGAGAATTTAACCAGAGAATCAACTCAGAAGAGGATGGGTCGACTCTTGGAGGATTTAAACCTAAAATTTTGAAATATGGGCACATATGAATCGACTCTGGGTCATCTTGATTCGACTCACATAACTTGAAAAATTCTCAGTTTGAAAGCTGAGTCAATTCAACCTTGCCTGCAACTTTGAAAAGCTTCTTTTCGCTTCGGGTCACAAATGAATCGACTTTAGCATTACTTGAGTCGACTCTATGTACTTATAAAACTTTTCTTTCGAGAACAACTCAGGTGAATCGACTCACAGGGGCTTGAGTCGACTCCCTGGAACTTAAAATGTTAAATTTGGCTACTGTCGGCTCACATGAGATGTGAGACGACTCATAATGCTCAAAAACTCGTTTTCCTTTAAAATACAAGTCCATTGAGTCGACTCATTATAGGGTGAGTCGATTCACTGCAGAAAACTGCACTTTGCAGAATTTTCAAAGTTTTTCTCAAACTTTAAACACTCAAATCTTTTTACTCTCTTAGCTGAACTCAACTGTTTCAAAAACATCGTTTATATTTTTTAACAAACTTTAAGTTCATGTATTTTCCAATCATTTTCATAAAACAAAACACAAGTTACGGCTCACCGAAGTTCGCCTAAAAACAGATTTTGGTCAAATCTGAAAAACTTGCATTTTCACTTCAAGTCCATTTCTAAACTTTTTGCTTGTTTCCAACACTCCCAATACTTTCTCATTCTTCAAAACTTGCATTTTCAAATCTCATTTCGTTAATTACCCGTCTCATGTATAGGTTTCTAAATTATTTTCTTTTCTAGAAAATTTATTTTTAAATTAGATCATTCATTTGCATACAATCATGTTTATACAATTCATATTCATGCATAATCATTCAATCATTAGTCCATATATTCATTCATCAAACATCACAAAATCTTCCTAGCATGGTTTTTTTTTTGGACTTGGGCAAGGCCCAGCTAAACCTACCAGAACCTATAACCCGTGACCCGCTTTGAAGGATTGCATGCAACCTTAGCTGCATCTCTGTCCCTAACCTCCGCCTTTGAACGGTGGCTTCCCTTGCTCTCTAATTCCATGCTCCGCACCGGTGTTCTCTGTTGACCCAGCCAGCGGCGATGTTAGTGGGGACTGATTCGTTGCTATGCCAATGATCGTCAGTGTTCGTCGACCACCTTGCAAGCGATTTTTCTGGGTTGAAGCGGCAGATGATAAGCTCTCTGGCCTAGACAGCGGATGGAGAATCAACGGACGCGCTTCTCAGCCATCTTCAACTGTTGGAGGCTGTGCTCTCTCTGGCCAACTAAGTCATCAGGATTGAGGATGTTGAGGATGACGATCTCGTCATCAATCCGATCTTCGACGGCCTGCGCCACCGTCAGCACCAGCTTCTCTAATACCTCGTCACTCTTCGTAGCGGCTTCCTCGATCTTGCCGTCAATAACATAGGCCTTGGTGATAGTGGGTAGATTTCTTCGAGAGTAGCCAACCCATGGGACCACCATCCTTTCGTTGTACCAAACCGGTGCTCTAACCAACTGAGTTACGATAGCTTGATATGGTTAGGTGCTTCAGAAAATCAAAGGAGAAGATAGGCATACTGAAGTGAGTACTTTGCAAAAATGTTGGCTGTGACCCCATCAATGGAGCTGCCACTGAAGCCATTCCTTGCTGCGAGGTGGGCTGATGAACCTGCACTCTGGTTCGAGCGTCTTCGCTCCTATCAAGGATACGAGATTAACAGAATAAGAACAAGAGAAGTATTACTCTTTACCTCAATTTCTTTCAATTTAGACTTCTATATGTTATCTCCATAGCTCCAATCTACATCTGCTTTCTTAATTTTATTGCTGTAATATTGCTCTTAGCTAGTTTTGAGACATAGCACTCTGGCTACTGATATTTGTTGTTGCCTTGATTTCTGATTAGAATGTTTTTTATCATTGTAGGAAGATTCTGGTTCCATATCACAGTTGTGGGCTCATGTCTCTGGTGGATGGCAAATTGGTGAGCCAGGGCATTAGCTTGTCTTGGAACCCAGCTACATTCTAGTTCTTGAACTCCTTGTTTAAGTGAGTTTATGTCATGTAAAATTGATGTAATCTCTGCAATGATATTATTTGATTTAATTGCTTGAAAGAGCTCTTGGCAATTGGTTTCTATGATAAGCTTACTGATTTGCATTTGATTTGCTAGGGTAAGGGCATGTCTAATTGCATCTGCTTCGATTATCAATGCAGAGCTTGCTGGGATTCTGAATGTGTGCGCTATAACAAGTTTTCCCTCTCTGTTGCGGAAAACTGCTGCTATTGCTCATGAGTCTGCACCATTGCAGTACGCCCTATCGGTGTTACACTTGATTCGGTCTTTAAGGGGTGGATTCCAGGTAGCAGTAGACTGGTAATTCCTCAACTGATTAGGCTGTACGCTAGTGTTCTGCTGATTGCTTGTAAAATTCATTTATGTTAAATTGGCTATGAAGATTGTTTGCCCAAGACTTATTTTGGTACCTTCATATATGAATTTGTTCCTTGCTTTCCAAATTTCCCATAGCATGAACCCTGCTTTGCTAAATGAGTCTCTGTAATTTGTATGCTTGATAGCCTTTATTTTGCTCTGTAATACTTCAATCCAATTACCCAGTGACGTAACTGTTTGTGCGGTAGGAATACATTGTAATTGTGATCCGTACGAGGCTGTTCTTGTCCAGCTACAAAGTAGAAGTGTGTGTTCCACCGTTTCCATTTCTTGTAGGTATATAGGACAGATGTCTGTTTTATTAAGATGCTTCCTGTATAAGTTGTGATATGTTGGTAGGAAGTTGTTAACTGCTTTCCACAAAAAAAAGTTTTGATTTTTTGAGGTATCTTCATATTCCATATTTCTGACCATATGACTTAGTGCTGGGTGCTTGTGGATGGTTTGTCATGGTTTTTGGGTTGTGTATGCTTCATTAGAGTTTCATATCCTGATTTCACCGTGTAGCTTCCATTTTTTGTTGTTGGCCAGATAAAGACATCTTTCCCCCTATAAAACCTTTTGGAATCTATATTATCTTCTTTGCTATTTCAATCTCAAACTGCTGAAATATTGCATTCTGATCCCAGCTTCCATCTGGTTTCGCTAATTCCCTCACTTTTTAAAAATTTGAGTTTTTTGGATTCCCAATTCTACCATGTCCTGCAATCCAGACATCCTGCCATATGTCAATAGTGTCTCCATTTCATACAGCCCATCGCCCATGTTTGAACAGAAAATCCCTTCCTTGTATTATACTTCTCCACACCCAAGAAGCTCCATTCTTCAATTTAGTTGTTTGCAATTCTTCATTAGGAAAATAATTAGCTTTTAAAATCTGAACCCATAATGCTTCTGGATTTTGAACCATTCTCCATGCTTGCTTAGCTAAAAATGTTTTCCCATTACTGCCAATGTATGCCTCTGTCCTTACCATTTGTATCACACCAAAACTTAGCTATTTTTGCTTCTAAATTTTTGAAAAAAGTAATAGGAAACTTGATTACATTCATAGCATATGCAGGGATAGCTTGTAAAACTGATTTTATTAAAATCTCTTTCCAGGATTGGTTCAAAAGTTTTTCTTTCTAACCGCTGATTTTATCCAAAATCTTTTCTTCAATCCACTTAAGAGTCTTGTTCATTGATCTTTCCCAAAACGTGTTAAGTCACGTAGCACGTATACTCAAGAGGGGGGTGAATTGAGTATGATAACAACAATGATAAGTTTTCACGGAAGCTTAAATTACTTGACATTTTTAAATGACTCAAATGCTTGTACTAA
>JASCZI010121374.1:11112-36957 GCA_036250425.1 Stylosanthes scabra | reverse complement strand
AGAATCCGTGTGCGACGGATTCTCTCTCCCCTTGGGCCGTTCGATGCTCCTGAGCCTTCATCTCCACCGTTCGCTTTTCATGGATTTTAAAAAAAAAAAAAAAAAGACAATGCGTGTTTGACGCATTGTATCACGCCATTCGAAAAAAAAAAGGGCCTGCCATTCCCATATTGACGTTATTCCCCCCACTGTCTTCATACTTGCGTATTACACCAATGAAAGGCCAATATTGAAAATAATTTCCGCAATATGTCTTCATTGTTAATGAACTTTTTATTTTAGGAATATGTATATATATTTAGGAAAAAAATACAGATAACTACTTTTGGTTAGCTAATATTAATCCACTTTAGAATTTACAATTATAATTTATGATTTAGAATTAATGATTAAGAGTTTATGATTTAGGATTTAAAATTTAAAATAAATAAAATATTTTAAAAATTGGCTCATGCTAATAAAAAAAAATTAGTTATCTAACATTACTAAAAATTAACTCATGTAAAAAAATGAGAAAGGTAAGGGCTAATATTTTTTATTTATTATCAAAAAAATTTTTAAATAAATAAAATTTAATCATTATTTACCAAAATTTATTCTCCTAAGATTATTTACCACTTTACATTGTATTACCAGTACCGACCTAAGGCGTGGTACTGGTTTCATTCCAGTACCGCTCTTAGATGGACCGGTACTGCGTTTATTTCAGTATCTCTTAATCCTAATTGAGTGTTCCAGTGTTTTATTTATTATTTATTTTATGATGAGATATGTTGAGAAGAAACCAACTTGCTTCGTTTCTTTCAAAAGAAATAAATGGACCGTGTCATTTTTGACAACAATTCTTTTTTTTATTAGTTATTTCTACTTTCTCAATTACATACCCAATCAAAATAATTAAAGAAAAAAATTTCAAATGAATGTAATGGGTATTTATAATTTTTATTTTTCAATTATTATTTATGCATAAAAAGTACTCACCCCAAGATATTAAAGTACTTATGAAAAATAATGAGTTAAAATAAAACTAAATTTATTATTATTAAAAAACATTTCAGCAATAATTATTTATTAATGTAAAGTAAAAGAATTAAATAAAATCTTACATTTTCAAAACTTTAATTACAATCTGTGGATTTGGAATATGTTATCATCTATAACACAGCAGTACTCAATGACTTCTTGAAAATCATAAAATAAGATGGAAAGGTGTTCTTGAAAATTAAAAAAAACGTGAGTGCTTTGAATGGGTGTAACTTAAGGCAGTACCGGCCCATGATAGGCCGGTATTGATATCAAGGCAGTATCGGTCCATGATAGGCCGGTATTGATTTAAAATATTTGAAATTCTTTTATGCCAGTACCGGCCTTAGGCCGGTACTGGTAATACGATAAAAAATGAAAATTAATCCTACAACAATGAATTTTGGTAAATATCAGTTAAATTTTATTTATTTAAAAAAATTTTCCTAATATTATCTAAGAGTTTGGACTAACATCTTAATTTTTATAATATTAGAAGTTAGCCATTAGAATGTTGGCCAAATATTAGTAACAAATAGTCAATTTTGTTGATAGTAATATAATTTATAATTATAATTAATGTAAAAATTTACCCAAATAAGTGTTGGCCTAATTGTTAATTATTAATAAGTAAATTTACACAAATATTCACCCATTTATATGATTTGTATCATTTATTTTTTAATTAGCACTTTTAGTATAATTTTATTAACTCATGTAAAATGAAACACAGACTAATAAAATATATGTACTAATCAAAATTGTTAGTCGATATAAATAAAACAGTAATACTAGTTATAAATCTATTTTGCTCAATTAAGTTTAACAAAGTTATTTATTTCTATGTCAAGTAGAAGATTATTTTAGTGTCAAATAGTACAAAAATAGTACCAAAATTAATTTTTATTTGACATTGAAATAGTCTTTAATTTGGCACAAAATAAATAATTTGATTGAACTAGATTAAATAAAATAGGTGTAAATCTAAAATTATTGTAAATCAAAATTGGGCTAAAGCTTTTCCTACAAAATAATTATGTATTTAATGTTATGTGTACATCTATTTTGTCCAACCAAGTATTTAATTTTTGTATAAAATTAAAAAATAATTTCAATATCAAATAATATAAAAAAAAACACATAAATAATCTTCTATTTGATGTCAAAATAATTTTTTATTTGTAATACAAATAAATAATTTGGTTAAACTTGGTTAGCAAAATAGATGTACACCTAAAATTACTGTAATCTTTTTAGTGACTCATTATGTACTTAATCCGTCAACTCAAAAATTTAAAAGACAACCAATGTTAAAAAAGAAAAAGACCATTCATAATATAAGCATCTAATTAGATTATACCAAATTAACAATTTTTTCAAAAAAAAAATAACAATTTTTTCATGCGTTTAATACATGACAATTAAATTCTTTAGGGTAAAATATTGTTTTTGTCCTTAACGTTTGAGGTAAGTCTCAAAGATGTCCCTAACATTTAAAATGTCCTATTTGTATCCCTAACGTTTTGAAAAAGTATCAATTTTGTCCCACCATCAAACAATTATAAAAATTACTAACAAAGCCATACATGTAAGAGTTAGTTTATAACACCAAAATATTATAAGTGACGTGTTCACTTCATTCGTGTTCATTATTATTTTTCACATTATACGAACACAATACAAAGACCAAAAGAAGAGAAGCATGTAACAATTCTTCTTTCTCACCCAAACTTTACCTTTTTTTTAGTTGTTCGAGTGTGATTGTAGTAAATATTGGCTCTAGAAAATTATTAATTAATTTATTTCGCATTTGGAAGAGTATATTGTTGGAATTTATACTAATAGAATTAACGGTGGGACAAAATTGATACAGTTTCAAAACGTTATGAACACAAATAGGACGTTTTAAACGTTAGGGACATCTTTGAGACTTACCCCAAACGTTAGGGACGAAAATAATACTTTACCCAATTCTTAATTAACTCAGTTTTAATTACGTAAGTTTTTTTGTATTTTTTTTTTTAAGAAAAGATAAGTCAATTTCAACATAGATTATTTGACTAAAACTATGATCAAACCTTGCACCAAATGTGTGATTTTTTGGCCTCGCGCCAAAATGTCCCTACAATCAGTACAATCCTCTCTTTTCTTCTGCTAGGGTTCAACCAAACAGCAATGAAAAGTGAATAGATCCAGTATCCAACAACATGAACAGAGTCCGTGTGCTAAACATTGAGTGACGTTGCACTCTGTTTGACACCAACAACCTAGAGTACCTGAAAATGGAAGGAACAACATCAAATACCCTTGAGAAAGAGCTAGAAAACTAGCAAGATTATAATGGGAAAGAAGAAGAAACACTCGTAGTCTATAATGAAGGTGACATAGAATAAGGAGTCAAGAAATGCAAATATAGCATTGTGGGGAAACTAGTCATAGACAAAGCTATAAATCCAAGTTGGGTCCATAATACCATGAACAACATATGGAGAAAACCAAAAGGGTTCCAAATGAAAGAAGTAAAAAGCAAATCGTATCAGTTCTTATTCAACAAAGAATTAGACATGAAGAGGGCCCTGAATGACAGCCTTGAATCTTTAGAAACTCATCATGGCTGTTATTGGAGAAGTGGGACAGAAACAAGAAGCCAGAGCAAATGGAATTTTCCAAAGCAAACATCAAACTGCAGATCTGGAACATGCCAGAATACTGCAAAACTACCAGCTAGGAAAGAAAGTGGCAGCAATAGTAGGAGAGGTAATTGAATGTTACCTATATGATGCAGGTGTAGGACAAGGCTTTTTCATCAAAGTAAAGGTAACCATAGACATTACTCAACCCATAACGAAAGGAGCCAATATTGGAAATGCATATATGGAGTGACATGGGTGGACTTTAAATATGAAAAACTTCACACACTATGCTATTATTGTTGCCATATAAGTCATGATGAAGTAAAGTGTGAGAAAGCATAAGAAATGGGAGAAGGAGAACAGGAGAGGTCAAGGGAACTGGGAGAATGGATTAAGGCAGAGATCGTGGGGACAATGGTGAAAGAACATGAATCAAGATTTGAATTAGAGCGAAGGGAGAAAGATAAACAGCAAAGAGCAAAATGCAACCAAGAAAGACTTCTTTAAAAGTTGACAGAATTCACGATGAAAGAATCCAGAAGCAACAACCAGCCACTTCAGAAAACTCCCAGACAAAAAAAAAAAGCGAAAAGGCAATAGACCATGGGGAGTCCAGCAAGAAAAAGAGTAAAGTAACATACGAGACAAATGCAATGCAAATCATAACGTCAATGGAGAACAGCACATAGAAGCAAACAGAAGGAAGCAAAATGGAACCAAAGAAACAGAACTAATACAAATAAATAGAAACACAGAGACCGGGAGCAGTGGGAAGATACAAGGGAAAGACACTCAAAAAGAATGGAAAAGAAGGGTGAGGGAAACATAAGGCAAGGGAGGAGGAAAACACAACTGCAGCGTAGAGTAAAAGAAAATACAAGGGCCAAACGTTAATGGAAGTGGATAGCAAGGAGAACCAACAGAAGAAGCACCAAACAAGTTCAACAAAGGCAGAGGTTGTTCAATAGCCCTGCCAAGCACCATGAGACTCCTAAGTTGGAACTATCGTGGGCTTGGAACCCATGGGTAGTTAGAGCTCTAAACAAGCTCCTGAAACAAAAAGATCCCAACCTTGTTTTCCTAATGGAAACAAGGAAAAAGGCAAGTGAAATGGGCATGTTTAGAGAAAGAGGGGGATTAGTAAACATTATAGAGGTTGATGCAATGGAGAGGGCACGAGTAGAGCAGGAGGACTAGCAATTCTTTGGGGCAATGATATACAGATAGATGTAACATCCATATCTCTCAACCATGTGGATGTGATAATTACTGATGAAGAAGGTTCCAACCCTTGGAGAGCTATAGGTTTTTTATGGCTTTCTAGAAGCGGCCAACAAAAACAAGTCTTGGGATATCTTAAGAACTCTAGGTCGATAAAGTAACATGCCATGGATTGTCTTCGGGGATTTTAACCAAGTCCTAGACCAGAAAAAGGAAAGAAGAGGATTACACGTGACCTATACACAAACTAAAAGGCTTCAAGGAAGCCTTACAAACTAACGAATTATTTGATTTGGGTTTTGCAGGTCATGCTTTCACTTGGTCCAACAATCAAGAAGGAGATAGCAATGTGCAAGAAAGATTAGATAGAGCAACAGCAAACACCAAATGGAAAGAAGCGTTCCCAGAAGTCATGGTGCAGCACCTTGCAAGATATAGGTCGGACCACTGCCCAATCTATATTGACACGACAAAGCAAAAAGATAGAAGAAGACACAGTCCAAGCAGGTTCAGGTTCGAGAAAGTATGGCTGGAGAGCAAGGAATGCGAAGAAATAGTGAAGAGGTCATGGATCTCAGGCAAAGAAATGCTTACAAAAGTGGAGAGCTGCTGCGGTATGCTAGGGGTATGGGGGAAATAAAATTTAGTTGCATCCTTAGAGTTGTTAAAGACAAACAAAAGCAACTTGAAGAGCTACAAGGCATGACATAGTCAGAAGAATGCATCAAGAAAGTTAGGTAAATCCAATAAGAACTCGATGAACTCCTAAAGCAAGAAGAAATCTGGTGGGCACAAAGATCCAGAGCGTCATGGCTAAAAGTCGGGGATAGGAACACAAAATTCTTTCATCAGAAGGAAACTCAAAGGAAGAGAAGAAACATGGTGCAGAAAGTAACAGATGAGATAAGAATTGTACATGAAAATGAAGAAAAGAATGAAGAAGTTCTCATTAGCTACTATGAGAAGTTGTTTGAATCAGAAGGATCACAAGGGATTAATGATATTACAGCAGTAGTCGAAGGGAGAATCAATGAGGACAAAAGAAACTTTCTACAAGAAAAACTCACAAAAGAAGACGTTAAAGCCGCCATGCACCAAATGCATCCAACAAAGGCCCCCAACCCGGATGGCCTCCCGGCTCTTTTCTATCAGAAAATGTGGGGGACAGTTGGGGGAGGACATTCTAAATGGGCTCTAAACATCCTAAATGATGGTGGTAACCCAGCAGAAGCATAAAAGACGTATATCTGCCTTATTCCCAAGATAAAAGATCCAATCCACCCAAAGAATTTCAAGCCAATTTCCTTGTGCAATGTTTTGTTCCAATTAGTAACCAAAACAATTGCAAATAGGCTGAAACTGATCTTAAATGACATAGTGGCTGAAAATCAAAGTGCTTTCATCTCGGGAAGGATCATCATTGACAATGCTTTGGCAGCTTACGAAATCTTTCATTTTATGAAAAAGAAAAAGGATGGACCAAAATAATTCATAGGGCTAAAACTAGATATGGAGAAGGCGTACAACCAGGTTGAATGGGACTTTTTCATAGGTGTTTTGACTGCAATGGGATTCCCCCAAAGCTGGTTGAGTTTAATATGAAAATGCATCAGCTCTGTGTCATTTTCTATTCTACTGAATGACAACCCAACAAAGGAGGTTACCCATCTTTTCTTGAGCCTTGGTTTTTATTGCCAACCAACCATTAACTCCTCATCACCCTTCAATCTACAAAGAGCTCTAAGTTGACCATCCATTTCCAATAGAGCATATTGATGTGGGTCAAGAAAGTTCACGCAAGGGAGAAATACCCACTCCAATGATGTGTTGGATGATAAGTTAGCAAGGGAGGTTCCTAACGGTTGTGTCAATGTAATTTTCACCCCCTTTGACTCTTGCTCGTCAAATTCTAAACCTTTGCAAGCCTCTTCAGCTTCCATTTCTTGCTCATCATTGTCCTCTTCCTCACAAGCTTGTACTTCAACTTTTGTTTCTTGCTTATTATCGTCCACTTCTTCACAAACTTGCACTTCAACTTCTATTTCTTGTTCGTCAACCTTCTCAAAAGCTTCCTCCTCCTCACGAGAGATATCTATTGGGGGTTGTGAGGTACTTGAATTGTTGTGTGAAAGTTAAGTGGTGAAGCGAGTTACTAGATCGGCTATGGTAGATAGTTAAGTTTCCATTCGCCTTTGAAAGCCCCGAAATTCCTTATGTTATTGATATATTGGTCGGAGAGCTTCCTCTATTGTGGGTTGTAAGGAACATGATGGTTGGTTAAATGGTGGTGATTAGAAAGAATGTTCACAAGGATAAACATCTTCGGATCGTGGATAAAAAGGTGGTGGTTCACAGTGTCATGGTTCAAGAGGCTCACAAGGTCGGTGGTAAGGTGAATGTAGAATTGGATCCCATGAAGATGTTTGTTGGTGGTAGGATGTGGTTTGAGTGTGTCGTGGTTCAAGATATTGAGGGTAGGGATCATATGGATATGGTGGTTGGGGATGTCCACAATCATGATAAGCATCGCCATATCTATTGGATTGGTATGCACCATACAGTTGGTCACATTCATGATACGGTGGAGGAGATTGATGCCATGAAGAAGGTTGTTGCTCATACACATAATGCTCCTCCATCATTGGATAGTCCATCCCTTGATGTACACCATCATTTAAGTCACAATCACTTACAATATTCCCATGATCATAAAACTCAAAACCACCAAGGCAATTATCCATAAGATAGAGATATAAAAATAAAAAAAAAATCAAATGAAAGACCTAGCTAAGACTAATCTAAATGACTAAAATGACTAATAAAATGATGCACATGAAGTTTGTGGATATTAGATGAAGAAATAAAAGTTAAAAGATGAATGAGAATATGTGAAAAATGCATACAAAAGTGAAAATAAACTAAAAAAGTTGTCAAAACGATGGAATTTCACGAAAATAGGGTGGGTCTCACATAGTGAGTCTTGTTTATAATGCACAGAAACTTTAGAATACCAAATTTTGGAGAAATCTTGGCTGCTTAAAAAACAGGTCAGCTCCTATTTAAACACCAAAAACATCGAAAAGTGACCGATACAACAAAGATTCAAATGCATGCATGAATGGAGAGCTAAATGCAAGTATGTACAGTATTAGAATGCAACATGCAAATGAAGAAAAATGAAAAAGAAGCATATTTACAATATTCACAATATGTCACAAATAATCAATCTAATACACCCTCTCCGGCAACGGCGTCAAAAATTTGGTGCACGAGAATTCAGGTTTGCAGTTTAAATCCACAAAATCAAGTTTACATTCGTTATAGCAACTCCGCACACTAACTCCTGCGATCAAATTTAGAGGGGGTGAAGGTTCTCTAAACCTTCGAAAAAGTAAATAAGCGGGAGTTTAGGCCCGAGTCGTCTCTCGTGGAGGTTGCAATTAGATTGATCAATGGGAAAAGGGGATTTTGAAGGCAATTTAATGAGAATCAAGCAACAAGTAATCAAGATCATAAGCAAGTGAGATTAAATGAAATTAATAAAGCTATCTTAGCTAGGATTGAGTATTAAGGATCACTATCCTTGCCACCAACTAGGAATTATGATAATTTCTAAAAGTAAACCTAATTAGTTAATCTCTACAAATTGAGGAAAGTCAACTAGGCTCAATCAACCCTAATTACAATTCCTAACCAACTCACTAATTAAACTTAATAAAAGATTAACATTAGTGAAAACAAGGTTAACTGAACAACGTAACTAACCCCAACCACAAGTCCTAATCAACTTACAATTTTAATTAGTAAAATATTAGTGTTAGCAAAAAGAAGGCTAATCAAACAACTCTCAATTATCAACCATTAAGAACAACGGTTGTTAACCATGTTACAATATGTATAAGTTCATTTGATTAGGTTTTGATGAATGACAAATATTGAAGTTGAGGATAAGCGTTGAAAGGAAGCATCAAGACAAGAAGACGAGTCCGCAAGCTTTGAAGATGGTTTAGTATCTTAGGATTTAGGTAAACTTCTTGTTAAGAACCAAAGTTTATTATCTCTCTCACACATACACAAGAAAATGTTTTTGAAGAAAAGGATTTACGAAAACAATAGCCGTAAATATTTTATAACTTGTTTTGTGAAAATCTGTCGGTTCAAGGCTTAAGTGCATGCTGTCAATCTTGACCTTTGTGCACTAAAGTGGGGATAACTTGAGCTACAGAACTCCAAACGATACAGTTCTTCTTGCGTTAGAAAGCTAACGTCCGGAGCTTCAGATTGATATATATATATGTCTTTTGTGAACTGTAAAAATACGTTTTTACGGCCAGTAAAAAGTAAAAATACGTTTTTACGGACAGTAAATAGTAAATTACTATTCCCACGGCTAGTGAACAGTAAATTACTGTTCCCACGGCTAGTGAACAGTGAATTACTATTCATAACGGCTAAATTGCTTGAGATGCTTATAAATAGATGTTTTAAGCCTCATTTGAAAAACAACATCAATTCTAAGTATTCTTGTGCTTATGCTTCAATTTTCACATAATTTCAAAGTGATTTTTGCACATATTTGAGAGTTTCATAGAGCTTCAATTGTATTCATCTACTCTATTTTGAGAGTTGTAATTCTTTCTCTTCTCAAATTCTATATCTCTTTGTTTGAGTGACTTGGAGTGTGACTCTCCAAGGGTGTGAGACTTGATAAACACTATAGTCGGTGAGGATACCAAGATAAGCACTCAAGGGAAAATCTTGAAGTTGGAATACTTCGAGTGGAGTGGGTTATTCGTTGGTGATCAAGATACCGTGAGGTGTTAGATTCAAGTGCTCTTATTGTATAGGTTTGTCAAGCACCTTGAAGCTTGGTGCTTTAGTGGATATCTCAATTGCAATTGAGAAAGAGTGGACGTAGGCAAAGAGATTGTGCCGAACCACTATAAATCTTGTGTATCGTATCTCTATCCTTCATCTCTTTAATTATTGTCATCTATATTTTACAAGTGTCTTGGAAAGTAAAAGCTCCTTGTAAGTACTTAAGAATTGACTTAAGCCCAAGGAAAAATACTAGTACGAGCATTTGAGTTGTTTATATTCAAAGTCATTTACGTTTCCGCGAAAATTATCTATTGTTGTTTAAACACTCAATTCACCCCCCCTCTTGAGTGTTGTACTTCGTAACTAACAATTGACATCAGAGCTTTACTCTTTGTTTAGACTTTAAAGAGGAATGATCATGGACGGACCAAGCACAAGTTACAACTTTTATGCAAGCGAAGGATATTCAACAACTCGTCCACCACTCCTTGATGGCACAACTTATTCATCTTGGAAGAATAGAATGAGAACATGGATTCGTGCACAAGATGCAAGAATTTGGAAAATAGTTGAAGAAGGAGACCAATTACACACAAAGCAAACCACTCGAAAGATTGATGGCAAAAACGTGGAAGTCTCAAAACCCAAAAGAAAATGGGAAGAAGAAGAAGATTGGAAGAAAATGTCGTCAAGTGATAAAGCAATAAATTTTCTTCATTGCGCACTTACACAAGATGTATACATGAAAATCTCTTCATGTAAATCCGCAAAAGAAATATGGGACAAACTCAAAGTCACATATGAAGAAGACAAGAAACATAGAGCGTATGTTTCATGGGAAAACGAAGACGATTCCTCCACCTCCTCAAAGAAGATCAAACTAAATATAAGTCTTGCAAGAGATAACAAAAATTCCACTAAAACTAACTTAAATTAACTAAACTAACCCTATTTCTAGAGAGAGGGGAGAGCTTCTCTCTAGAAACCCTAAAATAACATAAAACTACACTGTTCTAAACTCTCCCTATCTTTCTCTCTTGAATCTCCTCATTAAAATGCTTCAAAATCTGATGCTTGAGGCATTTTTGGAGCCCAAAAACGTGGGTCCATGTGATCCATTAACACTGACATGTGCTGGTCAAGATGTATACACAGCAATGTGTACACACCTTTGCAGCTTTGACAACTTTCATTTTTTCTTTACTCTTCATGAATTTCTCTCAACTTTCCATGCTTCCTTTATTCTTTTCAAACCATCAATGCCTCCTAAATCTGAAATACATCAAACAAACACATCACGACATCGAGTGGAATAAAAAAAGAATTAAATTTGACAATTAAATGATTAAAAAACATGTTTTTCGCATTTAAAGATCAATTAAGAGAAAATTTACAAAAATCTCAAATCACAAGAATAAGTGTAAACTAAGTTGATAAAAGTCATTCCTTTTAACACAAAATTAACGTAATATTATGGATTTATCAATACCCAAATTCTAGCACTACCTATCAGTGTTGATACACAAGAAGACAGTTTCTATTGAAAATTCAACAACAAAGGAGCGTATGAGGTCAAAAGAGCTTACCACTTAATCAAAACACACAGCGAATGAAAGCTCATGTTCAAACCCTGAATTTCACATGGAGGCTCATACATAACTCGCTGCCTACAAAAGTAAACTTGTAGAGAAGAGGAGTTAGATGTATGGCGATTTGCCCTAGGTGCTAAGAGAAGGAAGAGACGGCGGCTCACTTGTTCAGGGAATGCCCCTGAGCTAGGAGATTCTGGTTTTTATCCCCCTTAAACCTCAGAACTGATTTTGAAGTGAGCTCCTTGAGTGATGGATGGATTTTGAAAATGTTGGAGTTGATAGATAAAGAGCGAAGAACCCTATTCCTGGGCACCCTTCACAGTTTATGGATTGAAAGGAACAAACTAGTCTTCCAAGAATTTGAGGTGCCGTCGGACCTGGTCCTTCAAGACGCCATCCCAGTAGCAGCGGAGGCCTCCTCCCCAGCGATTACCCGATTGGCGATTGATGACTCTGCGCAAGAAGCTTGAGCTCCGCATCGTGGAAAGCACCATTGATTACTTCAAATTTAATGTCGATGCTGCCACAAATTTGGAGAGGGTGGGGGTTGGTGTGGTGGTTAGAGATAATGAAGGGGTGGTTATGGTAGCTGCCATGCTGGAGGCTCTTTATCCCCTTTCTGTTAAAGAAGCAGAAGCCATAGCTTTATTTTTGGACGTAGTTAATGCTGCACAGAACTGTTTTTTGAGCATTAAGATAGAAGGAGATAATGTTGAGGTCATTATGGCCCTCAATTCATCACAAGCCTATAGTGACCATTTTGGAACTATTATTGCCAATTGCAAAACCCGGCCTTTTGCATAGTTTTAGTTTTGCAAACTGGTCAGACCCAATTTGATGTGGCTAAAAGAAGCCCCACAGAAATTTGTAATCAAGTCCACTTTGATATTTCGAGCCTCTCTTTTTAATACACACTCTTTCCTTTCAGAAAAAAAGATCAAACCTTCAATATATAAAGTAAATATTTTTCTTTTGCTTCCATAGTATCCCCCAACACGGCACGTCGAGAACTAATTCACCGTGAATTTAAGCTTTATCTAAGCATTTATCGTTGGCTAGAGAGTTTCTACATCAAAATATCAGGACCTATATAACTATGCTGAATATTTATTTATGTATTCGCCTGACTGAAATACTATATTTTTGTTGTCAAAATTATACATATATCCTTGTTTATTCTTTTAATTTTTAAACATATTTTTCAATTTCACACTATACAAAATTTGGCTTGTAGTGCGTGTTGCCAGTTGCCACTTCTCTCCTGAGATGAGGTGAGTATAGTAGGTGATTATAGTGCTGCACTGAAAGGCTAATTATATTACTGCCTTGCTTGATTAGATTTCATCACATTTTGTAATATCGACATGCACTTAGCTTAAATTTGGTGCAAGATACACTAAAATAATTTAACTATAAATATTTAACTAAAGTTGTAAAAAAGAAATTGATAACTCAATTTTCCAACAATTTTGAGAGACGATATATATTTTTTTGAGAGCCAATATTTGTAGTTAAAAATGAGAAGTTAATATTAGGATTAGAATTGTAATTAGGATTTACAATGGGCCTTAAGTCCTATTAGAGTATTTTAAGTTAGTTAGTTAGTTTTCTATAAATAATAAGAGTAATATTGTAATTGATATGCATGAAATTAGTGAATTGTTCATTTTATTCATAGAGAAATTTTTTTTTGATGATCTACAAACTATATGGGATACATTTTACTTAGCAAAATTCTATGAAGAAAGATGGATGAATCCATTATCTGAAATTTCAAAACCACAACTCTCATCCCAAATACAAATCCAAATCTAGAAACGTTCATCAGCAAAATTCCCAGAAATCTCATCAACAAAATTTCTAGAAGAAACAACAATTCCAGATTAAAAATTCACAAAACAAATAGAGAACAACGAGATGCAATTTCAAATTCATAGCGACAACAAGAGGTAGATTCATTAGAAATTCAACATTCACAAATACATAAAGTTCAATTACAAAGCAGGATCAGAAGTTCAAATTATAAATCAAGTAATCTAGAAGTTCAAAGTTCAGAGCTCAACATGAAAATTCTCGATCCACCAGATATTCAAGTTTCAGTTAACGAAATTCAGTCACACCTTCTTACAGTGGGGTCTTCAGTGGATTTCGGCATCGCCGAAGAAGCTGCTGTTCTCACTAATGTTGGTGACGCAGAGGACATCACCGTCGTGAAGGCAGGGCAGACGTTTGAGAAGAGCAGAGTGGTTGGTGCGGATCTGGAATCAACAACAGAGGAGGTGAATAAACCACCACCTAAGCACCAGACCTGAGGTCACCTTCGTTCTCAAGCATCTACGTGTTGGAAGCTTCTCAATTGTGCCTCCACATGCGCGTCATGATGCAGCCTCTGACATGCTCACAAGTGATGGAGGGAGCAGTGAAGAAGTGCGGGGCTAACAGTGGTACCACGGACGGCATCATCGCGAAGGGAAGGGAAAGTGGAAGTCGACTATGATACTATCGAAGTGAACGGCAGTTACTACGCCGAAAGCGGAGATGCTACAGATCTGAGCAGCAGCGACTGGTCGGTTGACGTCGACGGCGGAACTAATATCATCAAAATGACGTCATAAAACTATGTTAGTGCGAACACATCACGACGTTGTTTTATTAAAGTCTAGACAATTATCGACCACATCAATATTTTTTAATGGGAATTCACAAAATAGCCAACGTAAATCATGACCACAAACTTGATAGGCCACTTTAATTTCATTTAAATTTCGAGGACGAATTTGATTAATCCTAAATTTTATGGCCAATATGATATTTAGCTCAATTTTTGCTTTCATCATTACACTTTTAATGCGACATAACGCTATTTTGTTTATTGTCCCAAAATAATAAAAACATAGATACAAAGACGCATATGCATATAAGTGATGTACATGAATATATGGAATCTGTTTTTCTTTTCTCTTTCTTACATTAAGATAAGATACATCTATTGTTATAAATTAGTTTTACTCCTAATAAGGAAGCAGTTGCCAGTAACGAAGGTGCTAAAGTAGAAAAATGGAATTTTAAAAAAAATTGAAGGGGAAAATTATAATAACAAAATGTGTCTCATGTTTAAGATATGTGGCCTACCTTTCTAGCAAGACTTAAATAAACTTATTTTGTGTGTGAGTGAGTGTGAATGTGAATGTGTATCACTGTATTCATGTCTTTAATGAACATAAATAACAATCAAACATAACTTAATTACTATTTTGATAAATAACAATCAAACATAACTTATTTTATGGAGTGAATACTCAATTCAATTTGGCTTCTAACAAATTATTCTCGAGGACTATGAGCTCTCTAATAAAAAAAAATTATTTTCGGCTCCTATCTTTTTATTCGTAAGACTTTTCGACTTCTGTTATTTGATATGTGAGATTTTTTTGCCCCTCATGATATAATAAAATAGAGGCGAAAATCTCATGAATGAAAGAATAGGGGTCGAAAAATGCTTTTTTTTTTTTTTTCAGAAGCATCATTGTCTTTTGATGTAATTATCAAAGGTCGTTTTGATATTTTTCTCTATTTTATTAACTAAATTTAATTAAATCATTTATTTTTATGTCAAATAGAATATAATTTTCATGTTTAATAGAAATTTATTTATGTGTTATTTTTTATATTATTTGACATTAAAATTATTTTTTATTTAACATAAAAATAAATAACTTAATTGAATTTAATTATGCACAATAAGTGTATATACACGAATAATATGTTGACAAGTTCCACCTTATCACGGTAAAATATGTTGGAGAGGTGTTTAATTTTTATTTTTGAAAAACTTTATTTTGTATCTGATAAAAAAAAATCATATAATTGTACTTGCTACTTTTGAAGTTAATTTCTACTTATTAAAATGAAAAAGTTTAAAATAATGTCGGATATTAATAAATATCTAAATTTGCTCTTATATTTATTGATATTGTGGTCTTTTAAATTTTAAAAGATATTTTATCGAATTAATTTTTGTATTTATTAAAAGTAATTTTTAATTTATTTTATATGCCACTTTCGATAAATTTATTTAATCTTTTAAACAAAAATACATTTTTATTTCTTATTAATATATATTATGCAATGATATTGTTTTTAAAAATAATTATTTAATATGATTTTAGTTTTTATATAAAACAATAGTCATCTATTAAGTAATATAAAATAAAATTTAATTATACTCGATATTTATTTAGTAATTGATAATTAGCTAACTTTTCTTGATTTTAAGATGATAAAAATAAAATCTTACAAAAAATTATAATGTTAGCACTTAGTCATTAAAAATTAACATTTTTCTACGAACTGGAAAAGTATGTATTAAGGGCAAAGATGGAATTGAAAAAATAATTTGATTGGATGATTAAACGACGACATTCGAAAGAGGAAAGAATAACAGAGGGAGGAGAAACCCTAATCAGGGAGGGTTACACCAACATGATAAAAGTATGAAACACAAGGCAGAGACATTCTGCGGCACTTTCAAGTCATAAGATAACAATATACGATGGGATGCCCATTCATAAATGCTACTACATGCTACATGCCATGTCATCAGTGATCATGATGTGTGATGGATGGGATCATGCTATCATGGATCATGGATGGCCACATGCGTTGGGATTTGTGTCACGTGCTTTGACGGAAATAAAGAGTACCGTTACGTAACAGAGAGAAGGTATAACGGCCGTTTATAGCTGAATGATTCTACCTAGTTCTCCCATGATTCCATATCAACCAGTAGAGTTTTTTTTTTTTTTTTTTTCCACGTTAACAAATTAAGGAAATAATGCTCAGAAATTAATTTTAAAATGATTTTTTAGTGGGTGTAATTCACAATAAATAAAAAGAAGACAACAAAAAAATAATTCACCAAAAAATTGGTTCGGGTGATGTACAAGGATGAAGGATATGAGTTGGTCTAAATTTTGCGATATGCGAAAATCATAACAACATCATAAATTATAGGAAAAAAATACATATCACTTTTTGCAACTTGCAAAATTTTAATCTTATCTTATTTTATTTTTAATTTTATCTTAATCTTAATATTATCTTAATCTTAATTTTATCTTAATAGTATATAATTAGAAGGCTGACATAACGGCTGGGAAATGAATTTAGGAGACTAAATACTTAGATGTCGTCATTAGAAAATTTGTTTTTCAATTATTTTTAATTAGTATAATTAACTGAATTTAAAATTTTAAATTTCAAATATAAGATACAGTTATTGAAGTAATTTTAAAATGATTTATTTTTTTAATTAAATTATAAAATTTTATATTTATATGATTGTTGAGTGATTTTAGATAAAATTTTTGTTTATTTATTTTTTAAGTTAATCATATTTAAAAATTAAAATTTTAAATATATTAGACGGTTGTTGAAATAATTTTAAAATAATTAATTTTTTTATTGAAATAATTAAAATAATTTTATATTGAAATAATTTTTTAAGAGGAAGCCATAAAAAATTCGTCCAAGCTCGAGAAGAGAAGAGATCTTACTTGAGAACTCAGTTGGAAAAAAGGAAAAAGATGATGCTCTTTGTTATTGGTTGATGAAACATTTGGAATAATATGGTATATGTAAATTTCCAAAATAATAGGTATATTCTCTAAGACAACCTTATTATAAGGAGTGATATTTTGACGGAGAATGAAAATTGTGTTTTTAATAAAGGAAAAGGCCACAAATTTTTTTTATCACCTGCAATGTGTATATTGTATATAAATTTAGTAAAAAAATTAATTTTTGTCCGATTCTAATATTCACCAAAAAAATTCCCATTTTAAATTAACCATAAGATTTTTTACTCTATAAACTTGAGAAAGATTAGTTTTTAAAAATCTTTTCATAAGATGATAAGTGAAAAGTTAATTACAGTTAAATTTATAATTTCAATTATATGTGAATGAATATTGAGACCAACATTTTAATTAGGAATGATTTTTTTTTTTTTTTTGGGACTCAAGGAATGATTAATATCATATTTTATCACTAGTTAATAAATTGCTATGCAGAAAGAAAAATTTATAAACGGATTAGTGAACTTTACCATAAAAAAAAAGGCCATGTTCCAACAATAAAAGAAGGTGTAGTTATTTTTGGACTAATTGTTATATGTTGGGCTAAGATTGACACAGTTAGGCCCTGTATCTTTAAGTCAATCCACTTAAGATAGTTTGGGCCACTATCTTTTTTCTCCGATAGAGAAACCATAAATTGAGAAACCTAGACTAATAAAAACAAAAGAAGTTGAGAAACCTAGACAAACAATAATCATTCCCTTGTGCTTCTATTTATCGTTTCATTTATTAGGTAGTGGAGAAGGTTGTTAGTTTGGTGGCTCTTTTCTTGTTTTTTTGGATTTGGTTTGGTGGGTCTTTTATTCCCTTGTTTCGAGCTATTGGGCTGGGTTGGTCTCAACCCATTTCCAAAATCCAAAAAAAAATATCATTCCAAACTTCCAATCCCAAAAATTTCTTGAATTCCTACTTTAAAAAAAAATTGAAACTATTATAATATTGGTATCAATCTCTTCAAATCTGCTAATATACTTGGGCTCTAAGCCCCTTTGTTTACAAAAAAAAAAAACTGTTAATATACAAAATATAAAATTGGGAGTGGATGCTCCAAGACTCACGACAGATTTTAGAATTTCAATTCACCTAGTTTTGATTTGCACGCATCGATTTGCATTAATAAGATCCAAGATTTTTTTTTTAAAGCAAGTAAACATAATTTCATTCAAATAAAATCATAATGGCACTTATAAATGACTGAAAAATAACAATTTTACATAAAAAAAAAGAAAATAAATATCCCAAAGTGTTGGACTATGATAAGATCCAAGATTTTAATCAAGGCCATTTGCCAAATTCTCTTATTAATTAAGCCTCTAGACATTAACTATTAAGTTATCTTATAAGACCACTTGCACGTGTATAGTTCAAATCTATTACAAAATGGAAGAAGACAAAACACAGCACTATCATATGGAATAGTTTAAGAAAAACATACAAGGCCGAGCATTTAACTCAAGATTAGCGATTTAGCATTAAACATCATGGTTAAGCCAACAAAATGTAATAAGATAGATAATACAAATAAATGAAAAAGATATCTAAGGGAAGCCATCCTCGGGTGCTAGATAACAGAGTCTTCTTCCACCAGTGTCAAAGAAAAAAGAGAAATTTGATGGGTCGTCATATGGAATGTAAGTAGGTTTGAAGGACGCAAAGTCCGCGAGGTAACAAATGTCAACATTCAGTAGCAATTAAGGAAGTAACAACCAAAGTTTCGAAAATTAGACCGATCATCAAACCGCTCGAACTATCAGTTAGAGGTTTAATAAATTTAACCAGTCCAATCATAGATTCAACCAGAATAATCGTTTTATAATAAAATAATATATAAAATAACATATAAAATATAATATAAAATAAAAATAAAAAATATATAATTAGGGTAAAATGTCCTCCAAATTTAAATGATAAATCAACTAAAGTGTTATAATCTTACTCAAATACAATAGATAAAGCCAAATAACAATAAATATTCAAATAATAAAAAATAGATGTATAATATTTATCGATTTAATTGTATTTTATTTCTTAATTTTTTCTTTGTATTTGAAACAAGGTCTTTTATATCCTTTAATTTATAAGTATCTTTAATTTAAATTAGATGTATCATGTTAGTAAATTAAAGATAAATTTAATTTATGTTAAAACAAAAAATAAAATATGAATTAAAAAAGTTTTTTTTTTTTTTGTGGACAGTAAGTCTTCTTCATTCATTTTAGGTTTACTTTTTTACTTTATTCATTTAGGTGTTTAAATGGGACTCTTAAAAAAAATAGATCTTGTCTATTAGGCCTAAATTTAGCCCAAATAGATCTTGTCTATCATTTGGAGGCTTGGTTGAGTGGCATATCATATGCCTCCCAAACAACCACACCCGGGTTCTAGTTCCAGCAGAGGAAAATGAACCCATATAATGTGTGAGAGTGTGTAATATTCAACATCAACAAGGCAGTAACAACTAACAACACTCGAATCATATTCAGGATCAACAAATTAAATTTTATTAAAAAAAAAACGAAAAAAGAAAGTAAGAAGCAGCAAGCATGAATACCTTCATTAACAGGGGACGGCGATGACTACTTTCTGGAACAGGGGCGGCGACGCAGGAGGCAATGCGGAGGAGCATGTACTCGTCGATGGAGTTGCTTCGGCGACGACGAAAAGAGAGATACGGTTTCCAGTGTTTCATGGCGACAAGTAAGAGGGTTTAGGGATGATGGTAGTCAGCCAACGACGGAGAGGACCGAGATGACGGTGACGACAGGACCATGACGAGGGCGACGACACGAGGAGAAGACTGGGACGACGGCGACGATGCAACGAGAGGACGCGAGGGCATGGACGAGAGCACAAGGACGAGGCAACGCCGGCGGTGATGTAGATGAATTAGGTGCTGTCTAGAGTTCTAGGGTTCGAGCCATTAGAGATGAGATAGAGTGAGGTTAGAGAGTTTGAGACTTCTCGCAAGAGCTAAACATAATTCTTCAGCTTTTTTATTTAAAAAAAATTTAAAATGCAAAACGACGTCATATATGGTTTTTTTGCGAAAATCGGGCAGGTCCCGGTTCGGTTTAACTGACCAAAAATAGATCTGTTCGCCGATTCGCTGTCTGTTTTCCAACTAGCAATTCCAAGGGATAAACCGACCGTTTTCTTGGGCTGTTCATGGTTAGACCGGTCGAATAACTGATATAAATTATGAAAATTGATTTGGAGTCCTAATTCATAAACCTAATTATTCTTTTAATTTCTAAATAAATGATATTTTACATCTTTTACAATTTTTAATGTTTATAAAAATAATATTTATATTTAAATTATTTATCCTTTTAAATATTAGAAAGATAATTAGGCTTATGATAAATTATCACTGCTCATAAATTATTTCTATATAAAAATCAAGTTAAATGTTAAATCATTTCAATAAAAGTAGTTAATAAGTAGTCATTTGCTTTTATCTATGTAGCATCTAATTACTAGTTGTCAAACATTACTATCAGTTTTGCAAATCATCTATTAATCACGTAATTTTTTACTCTTCTTCCTAAACATGAAAAATGGCTTTGATTGTTTTGATATATTGAAATATGTATAAATTAGACACTCTGATATATAAAAAGAAGATGTATACAAATCAAATTAAATAAGGCAGTAATAAAGTCCAACTCCCACCGGATACATGAAGGCAAAGATCTTTTGTTCTGTACTTGGGATGCGTGGTTGCTGCTGCTGTTGTTACGTTACATGCATTATAAGTTTCTTCCATGAATTCTTCTCTCATAAGTCTTATACATCTGTGACGGTGCCATTTGTATTTGTGTTTCTGTGATCTTCTTCACCATGAATGCCACGTTCATTGCTCTCTTAGTAACACATGTCTCATCCCTCTCTCCATTCTGATGATTATTACAGTAGTCAAAGATGCTTATTTTTTCTACTATTACAAACATATTATTTAGGTAAAGTACTTTTTATCCAAATATTAAGTTTTAATTTTATTCTAAATATTTAAAAACCTACTCAATATCCAAACATTAGTTCTTTCTATAAATGATTGGTTGAATGCATGATGTGATAAAGCAACATTGAGTACATTAATTTTTTTTTGAATAAATTATTATTATTGTTTATTTGTGTTAACAATAGTTAAAACTAACAATAAAAACTAAAACAGGACACTATACTACTCCTCTCACTATTCTATTTAAGAAGGTTCAAAGTGTTGGTGCAAACAGAGTCTAGCAGCAGAGTGAAAGTAGTGAGGAAAAAAAAGTTGAGAAGAAAACAAGAATGAATAACCAAAACACTAATAATAATGGCGTGTTGCAGAATCAACCTTCAAATGTAAGTGCACCGCAACCTTCAAATGTAGGTGCACCGCCAGTATCTCTTGTTCCATTACCATCTCCTCCGCCGCAACTTCAAAGGATGTCTTCCCTTGAATCTGAACCAAAAACTCTCCTTCATGGGGAACTAAATATTGCCAGGGTTTCATTCTCAATCTTTTTCTCTATTTTATTATTTAGAGCATGCTTATTAAGATAATATATATACACCTATGTTTATTCTCATTTATTTTTCTTTCATTCTATTATCTTGAATATATTTACTTCTTTTCTTTTCTTTTAATATTTTATATTTTCTTTTAAAACTTTTCACATTTTTGTATTATTATCCTAATTTATTTTAAAAATCTTTACACAGGAGACAGCCATTGAAGTACTCAACAACAACCCAAGAAAACAAGCTCTGAAAATATTTCTAAGGGTAAAACTTATATATACTCATATTTACATATTATTTTCGCTCTATTTTCAGTAAATTATTTGACATATATAACAATAACTTACTCTTTAAAATTCAAAATTTTCTAAGGAAGTACTGTTTAAATTTTTACTATGTAACTGTTTTCTTTCATAAACTTTTAAAAATAAATAAACAAATGAAAAATGATCTCATACATGATCCTCTTTTCAATAATCTATACATTTCTGACCGATTACTAAATCTTGAGTTATATGTGCAGATATATAAACTTAAAATTTTTTTTTTTTGGCTTCAGGGTTTGCAGCAAGTGGAAGTTGCAAAGTATGCAACTGAAGATGATATTGTGTCCGACTTGGATAATGAAGAATAACGTAGCATTAAATTGTAATAAGGAGTTATTACAAGACATATGATATAACATAATGTTGATATCCTTTTGTTGCATTAGTTTGTATCAGCAAACATTTTATATGGGGCTAGTCTATCTAGATTCAGTACTTTAATCTATTCCGAGTTCGTTATTATCATCTAGTGCTTGACATAATCTATGTTGCTTTGTAATGGACTAAGTTTCAATCTCACTCAAGTTAATTAAATAAAATATTTAAGTTTTCTTTAACCAGTATTAAAGACTCTATTGATGACAGCACCATAAATGATAAATGCAGTAGTCAATTTCCTTTGCAGAATTTACATTTAATTTCTAAGCAAATCTATTATCATTTCCAAGAAGGTGAAACATTTCATTAATTAAAGTAGTTTTAATTCAATAATCTAATATGAAGATATATTTACTGCATAATATAGATGTAGGGGAAATATACTGTTCTACTTACTTATGTGTGTTTTGTTATTTGTTTAGTAACAGAAATATAACAATGAACGTAAGTTCATAAGTCATTGTTAATTTTAATTTGATTTCCGAAATTATTTGTTTCCAATCAATGTTTTCTATTCATTTACCTGGACAAAAGGAAATTGAGATTATTGGTACTCAAAGATATGACTAGATTTTTTATATAATCAAAGATATAAAGAGTGTTCTGAGTCTTCACTTTATTTTTTCTTTGGTGACTCTTCACTTTATTATTTATGTAAGTAACTAGATCATTTTAGTGTCTCTCTTCATTATTAGTACTCTATTCAACTACAGAAATATATATTTTTTTACTTTAGGGTGATAAATATTAGTCCAAACAAGAACCATAAATGTTAAATTACACAAAAGGTTGAGTCCAAAATGGTTAAAAATGTTAACAAAATCTATGGAACAAAAATCAGCCAGCAACCTATAAAGTTTAAATTTTATAGACCTAATTTAATTATTGTTTAAATTTTTTATTTTTTTAAATTATCTCTTGATAAAAAATAATTTTGTAAAATAGAATAATACGATAATAAAAAAAATAGGATAACTGTTTTGCTCCCTAACGCTTGATTCAAATCTTAAATTAGTCACGAAAACTCTCATCAAAGGTCTTAATTTAGTCCCAAAATAATTTTAAATAAGATCAATGTTGTCACACAATTAAATTTAAAATGAAAAAATAATCGAGAAAGTGACATAGACATTAACTCTCCATCCCATCAGCAATATAAAACATTAGAGTTATTCTAGGTGTGCGCCAAAATCAGCTACCAAATCAGCCTACAATAGGTAGGGCTGGAAGTGAGTCAAGTCAGCTCATGAGCCAGTTCGAGCTCGACTCATTAACGGCTCGATAAGTTGGGCTCGTGAGTTGGTGAGCCGAGCTTGAGCCTAGCTTGAGCCTAGCTTGAGCCTAGGTTTAAGCTCCAAAGTTAAATTAGCCAAGCTTGAGCTTGGGTAAACTCAACTCATTAGCTCGTGATCTGGCTCGAAAATATATAAATATTTATTTATTTATTAAATTATTAATACACATAATATTCAAAGTATAAAGTATTAATCACTTATTATACAAAGGTGATGTTTTATATATAAAAAGTATTTATAACTAACAATTAGTTAGCCAATATTAATCACACTGAAAATAAGGATAAAATAATAATTATAAATGAATTAAATATTTTTATATTCTTAATTGCCGTTGACTATTTTTTTATTAGTTACTTATCATTATTTATATATATGTTACATTATTATAATTTATTGAAATAAAATTATATATTATATTCATGTTATTTGAGTTGGCTCATGAGCTCGAGCTAGCTTGTGAGCTTTCGGTGAGTCAAGCTTGAGCTTAAGAAATAGGCTCGATTGTTAATGAGCTGAGCCGTGAGCCAAGCTCAATTTTCGTGAGCTGAGCTTGAGCTTGGCCTAGTTCGACTCACTTCCAGCCCTACAATATGCATTGAAATACAAAATACATGTGTAGTTTAACTCATTTTTAGTGCTTATTTTATATTTCAATGTGTATTATACACTGATTGCTGATTTTAGTGGCTGATTTGGGTGTGCAAATAGAATTGTTGAGAACATTATGGTTGCAAAAAAATAAAATAATAATAAGAAAAACAAAGAAATTAATGTTATAAATTCTCTTCCTTTTTTTTTTTTCACAAACTTATATATACTTAATTTCATAATTTATTTTTCTCAGTTAACATTTTTTCTAATGGTAATGTGTTTACTATATTTAAAGATTAACATCCAAGTTACTCTCTCCATTAATTATTTATATCAAAGTTAGCGGCAGGATGAAAATAGGACGTTTGAAACGTTTTGGGGCTAAAATATGACAATTAAAATGTTAAAAATTTGAATCAAACGATAGAGACTAAAATAGTACTTTGTCCTAAAAATGTTATTTTAAATAATTTTCATCATGATTTTTGTTTGTTCATTTTGTTCATATAACTAGTTACTGTTACTATTGTGTAGACATTCTTTTAATTTTGAAAATTATGATTAATTTGTTAATTTTTTCTTTTAAAAAATTAAACAATAAATATATATACTAATACATGTGAAATAAAAAAAAATAAACACCCAAATCATAACTACAAAAGAGAAAACACTTTAACTTAGGGATAAAAATGAAACAGAAAATATGTGCCTCATCATACATCTAAATATATGTGATAATCCTAGATTCATGCAAAAAATATGGAATAAAAATAAATAGACAAAATAGTGGACCTGAAAGAGTACAAAGCTAACATACATGTAGAATGTGAGCAATATTGGCCACTGCAATAATAATGTTTTGCATAAAACTACATAAACTATGCTAACTTTGTGTTATTGGATACTAATGAAATGATAATGAACACACCAAAAGTAATGCTTCCTACTCTGAATACACAAGCCTTTTGATTTCATAGGATGAAAAAAAAAACACTTAAATAAATTTAAGGAATAGTTACTTTATGTAAGTATGCTTCTCTATATTGTATTGTGTGCCTTATTCAGTAACACTTTAATAATGTAACAGCTATCAGCTGTACCTATGACTTAAACTTCTTTTGTAACTTAAACTTCTTTTGTAAGTATTGATACACGTGTTATAAGACTAAATATGATACTGTTATGTATTATATTTTGTTTGCAGTTAAAATATTTATATATAAGGGTTAAAAAAAGTTATGTAAAAAAAATTGTCTTAGAATATTATCACAAAAATACTATAAATTGATTAAGGGGACATATTTAGGCGTACTCCATTCTTTCATAAGCATTAATTTATATATAAGTTTTTCATAAAATATTTTATTTTTATTTTTATATAACTTAACATACTTTTATTATTGAATTAAAAATATTATAAAAATTAATTTTTGTGTGTAAGCTATTGATATATAAACAATCTTGCTATTTAAATAAGTGAATTGCATAACCAAGTGGTTAACCAAGTACTCACTAAAAACCAGGCCCACTCTCACTAAAAGAACGCATATTTTCACGCGTTAGTTTTAACTTTCGCGAAACGTAACTACCACTCTCCATTCTCTTCACCTTCTTCCAACGTTCAATTCTTCAAATTCAAACTTTCCAGAACCGTCAATTAATCTTCTGCAATCGTCAAGTAATCAAGAAACAGACCAAGAGAAGCAACGAAAACAATCAATGACGTTCCTTCATCATCAATTGAAGATCAAAACCGCGAAATCAAAAGGTATGGTTCTGCTAAAACTTTCATATTACTACTTTTGTATTTCTGTCATGGATTT
>JASCZI010121373.1:19729-30810 GCA_036250425.1 Stylosanthes scabra | reverse complement strand
GTCATTGAATTGGTTTGACGCAACAATAAATGAAGTAAGATTGGGAAAAGCAAGATGTAAAGTTGAAGAAAGAGTGCCCACTAATTGATTGTCACTTATATCAAGAGCTTGAAGATTTGAAAGGTTGTAGAATGCGTTAGGAACCTGACCTGACAAATTATTGGTATTCAATGTGATCCTTCCAAATTCAGCAACCTACCCAAATCATGAGTTATATCTCCTTGTAAGTGATTTTCTGCAAGTGACAAGGTGACTATTGATGAGAGATTCCCCAATGTTGGTGGGATATTACCAACTAAACCATTCTCTCCAAGCTCCAGCATAGTAAGCTGGATCATATATCCAAACCATGAGGGAACTTTCCCAGTGAAATTGTTTCCCCAGAAGTCAATTTCTCGAAGATTTGAGCAATTTGCCAGCTCCATAGGAATCTCACCCTTTAGATTATTCTTCCTTAGATCAAGAGCCTGCAGCCGTTTTAAACGACCAATTTCTCTTGGAATCTCACCATGAAGATTATTCTGCGCCAAGACAAGAACTTGCAGTCTCTTTAAACGTCCAATTTCTCCTGGAATCTGACCGTACAAGTTGAGGTCAGTAAGATTGAGCTCCGCAAGAAAGGTTAGATTTCCTAAGGCTGGCGCAAGAGTGCCGCCCAAGTCTAGATTTTGTAGTTGCAAGGTGAAGACTCTTTTGTGGCGGCGAGTGCATGTAACGCCCTGCCATTCACAGAAATGGAGAGAGTGATTCCATGATGGCAAAGCGCCACCATCACCATTGGCAAACTTGTCCTTCAGAGCAAGCAAAGCTAGCCTATCTGTTTCTGAACTCAAAGGCACATGAACAGCGCTTGTTGTAGTTTGTGAAGCAATCATATATAAGAGAAAGATGATGATAGCCATGGCTTTTGTTTTGGTTATGCGTGATGTGCAGCAACAAGTGCATGGAGTAGTTATAAGCACCTCACAATGTTTCTCCTTTATAGACTCTAGCTAGTTGCTTTAGTCAAGTGACGACGACGACGACGACGTCGTCCTCAGTTTAGGAATACGATCAAAAATCAATCTTAAAATATTTTAACTTCTCTTGTACAAAATACAAAATCTATTACCATAATACTTAAATTTTTACAAAAATATTACATTTTACAAACTTTTATCTTTACATCTTTATCTACACAAATAACAGTATAAATATCACTCTTCGATAGACAATACTGAACCTGTTTTTTTTTTTTTTTGACAGACAATACTGAACATGAACATGTTGATATTATTAGCAGAGTAATTTTTATGAGCTACCCATTTGATATATCACAGTGCAGACCGTATACCCCAAGACCAAAATTAAAGGACCTACCATCTATCTATTTTATTGGTGGTTCTGAAAACTGGAATCATCACTGAACAACCGCTCAGGCTATCGATTATAAATTTTACAATAATTCTATATGAACAAGTGGTTTTGACTAACCAAGTACAACCAAGTGATTTATTTCTATGTTAAATAGAAGATTATTTCGATGTCAAATAAAATTTTATTTAGGTGCAATTTTTTATACTATTTAGCATCGAAATAATATTCTATTTAGCATAAAAATAAATCATTTAGTTACACTTGGTTGGCCAAAACTACTTGTTCAAACAGCATTACCTAAATTTTATAAGTCTAAAATGTTTAACTGGAATAATCATTTTAAAATAAAATAATATATAAAATAAAAATAAAAATGAAAAGGTAAAATTATATTATGATGTGATAATTAAAATCTTTTATAAATTTAAAATATTAAATCAATTAAAGTGTTATAATCTTATTAAAATATAGTGTATAAAGTCAATATTAAATATTTTATATTAAAATAATTATTATTTTTAGATTTTAATAATTTATTAATTAATTTATATTTATTAAATTATTTTATAGATGTATTTATTAAAAAATAATATTAGTAAATATCATATAATGATGAAAAATTAAAACGCAAAAATAAATTGTGATTAGTAATAAATATTTTTGTGTTTATATATTAATTTATAAATATTTAATAAAACTTATTTTTAACTCTTCCAAGTTCCAAATTCCAACTATGTGTGAACCAACTTACTTGGACGAAGAAAATGCAGAAGTAGAGAGGTTCAAATGGCCTCTCCCTTCTTATCTCTTGATTAAGCCTACAGAATACGCAAAGGAAAGTCTCCTCCACATTATTGATCAAATATCAACATAAATATGATGATGACCAAAACAAAAGAAGAGTGGAAAATGGATATTGGTGTATGTAAATGTCAAATGACTGATTCCTTCACTCATTGTCACACCACTCAATAAGAAGCTGAGTTAAAATATGCTTGGAAAAACTTGTTTTCCAACAAAATAAAGCTGTCTTTGACCTTTTATAAAAGGTTCAGCTAACGTCTGACCTAATGGCACATTATAAGTTTACTCATATTTGAAGATTTTAAATGTCTACATTTAATGAATGTAAAATAAATGCATTGAAAATTTAAATATTTTGTATTTTTAATAAAAAAATTTTTAATTTATAATCTTATCATGTTTCCTAAAAACATACGTTAGCTAAACTCTATGTAAAATTAATTTTATTGTTTTTTTTTGTCTAATTAATCTCGTTGTTTGAATGAGTTTTATTTTTCGAATATAAACTAATTAAGCAGATTTATAAGTTATTTTTCTAGGAAAAAAAGCATTATTTAAGGGAACCTTCATCGAATACTATATACCCTTGTGAGTCATCAGGAAGTTATTAAAAATTGAAACTAGATTTTTTTTTTTTTTTTCAATTGATACAAGGTAAACCCACTCACAAGTCACAACAATTCCAAATGGAAAGAGGGACAAGCAAAACGAAACAACAGCAATAAATAGGTTCCGAGTTCAGAAGTAAAAACTACATCAACAATTATACAGAATAATCTCAACTACTCCTCATCAAGTAGTCCATGTTCCTACTACTGAAGGGACTCCATTCAAGTCTCGGATTTGTTTATCCTTCTCCCACAATGTAATAAGATGCACTACCTCCCACTTCATGTTTCTAAATTGATGCACCGGTTCTCAAATATTTAATTTTGGGTTAAGGCTACGTTTCTGTTCTGCATTTATCAGTCAAGGTTGAAGTTAGCACTAAGCAGTGAATGATAGTCATGGTCTGGAAATGAGTAAGGAAAGGACAGAATTGCCCCCAAACACACGCCAATAATGTTTTAAGAAAAATCTATCAAATATGATGAGGCAAATGTGAATCCAAGAATTGAATTGGGCATGGGGACCTGGTGACAGTGACACCAAAACAATGGAGTAGTTGGAAAACAAAATCAGTGGAGGGGAAAAACCTGACCTCTCCCAAACCGTACGTTCAATACGGAAAAACAAATTTCTGTTATCATAAATTAATCAAAACTTAAATATACGTTATTTATTAAAATTGTAACAAAGTATTATATTGTGAAAGAAAAAAAAAATTATAAACAAAACTTATTCCTTGATTCCTGTAAAGGGTACAGAAAACACAGACAAGCAATTATATTACCAAATCTATATAGAGACATTGAAATGGTGTAAAGTACAACACTTTTAATTAAGGGCACTTTGCTTTCATGAAAAGGGCACTTTATGAAAGCAGTTTGTGTTTAATTGCATGTAACTCCATTATCACATCTTTTATGCCCATTCTTTGAGAGGGAGATTCTTCAGAACATGCAATCCCAATGTTAGCAAAGGACACAAGACACTCTGGAATGGTGTCTTCCATATTTTGCTGCCTTGTGATGACCCTTTTTCCCTGATCTTGTTCATTAATTGGAATGAGCAATCTTGAATCAACAATTTCATTGATTCCTTCTGCAATTGCCATGTTACAGAAACTGCGAAGGTTTAGACCTTCACCAAACATGGTATCAGTTGGCCTCTTTGCAGTGAGCATCTCCAAAAGAAGAATTCCATAGCTATACATGTCTCCTTCAGTTGACACTGACCCACCTCCTCCATACTCTGTTTGATTTACACAAAAATAAAGGATAGGAGAATACAAATGAGTTTCAGCTTAATAAATTAAATACATTAAGGTTTAGATTGCAATAAAACTTGATAATTAATAAAATCACTTTAAGGACATAGAGAATTCTGAGCTACAACTACTCATTTGGTGTGATTATATAGACAAAAATATCACATCAATAGCAAAATATGAAATTGTTAAGACAAATTGTCTTGTTGCTATAATATGTACACAAAGAAATATAAACAAAACATTTCTAAAAGACACATCAAAAGAAACATACCTGGTGGAATATATCCGATGGTTCCCTTAATTGCAGAGGAGCTAGCTTGACCACTGCTAGCACGGCTGGCAGAACCATGAATGAGTCTAGCTAATCCAAAATCTCCCAAGTGTGCAACCATGTCATCATCAAGTAGAATATTGCTTGGCTTAATATCACAATGAACTACACCTTCCCATGAATCATTGTGAAGATAATCCAATGCGAAAGCCACATCAAGAGCAATGTTTACCCTTTGTACAAGGTCGAGACTCAGATTTGTGGACTCCCTATCTTCAGTATTGTTGTGCAACAAGGTTTCTAGACTCCCATTAGACATGAACTCGTACACTATGGCCTTGAAATCATTCCCTTTGTAATCAATGCTTGAACAACAAGTAAGTATGCTGAGAAGGTTTCTGTGCTTGATTTTTCCTAGAGCTTTGCATTCGGCCATGAAACTCTTTGATGCCCCCGTGTTTGAAGATTCAACACTTTCGCGGCTACAGGTCTCTCAAAATGGACAAGGGTTCCTCTATACACAGAGCCAAAGTTTCCTGTGCCAACTAAATCGGACGAAGAAAATCCATTTGTTGCTTGATGTAGCTCTCCATATGAAACCTTCACATAGCCATATTGCAATGCTAGAGATGTAATGGATAACTTTTTGGCCTTTTTCTTGAGAAGATATATAGTGATAAAAGTTACAAAAGTGATTAGAACCCCTCCGAATGCAATGCTGAGGATGACTCTCTTCTTAATCGATCTATTGTGTTTCTTCTTTAAAGACAATGCAGGGCATGAAGGAAGATTGAATTGAGGAATCCCACCACAAAGATGTTTGTTTCCAGTGAGTGATATTGCTGTGATGTTTTTAAATACCCCTCCTACCGGGACTTCACCAGAAAGATTGTTATAAGTTAAGTTCAAAGTATTCAACAACGTGAGATTCACAAGTTCGTGTGGGATTGTATTTGAGAAGTTGTTATGAGAAAGGTCTAAGATTTCAAGGGATAGTAAAGATCCCAAGAATGATGTTATACTTCCATTGAACGAGTTTCTTTCTAGTGTAAGCTCCGTTAAAGCGAAGCAAGCACTAAGTCCGATGGGAATCTCACCAATCAACTTATTTTCTTGCAAACGCAGGATGGAAAGATGCTTCAAATTACCAAGATCAGAAGGAATGGGGCCATTAAAGGAGTTAGAGTGCAAGGACAACACTATTAAACCTTGTTGGTAGCCAAATAATTGGTTTGGTATATTACTACTTAAGTTGTTATTTTCAGCACGAAATGTCTCCATCTTGATGCAATTTGCAAGTGTAAAAGGAATGAATCCTTCAAATTTATTTGAGCTCAGATCAAGTTCAGACAACATAGTAAGGTTACCGATGACAAGAGGAATGTTGCCAAACAATTTATTTCCCTCCAATGTCAATTGCACCAGATTCTTGAGCTTTCCAATTGAATATGGAATTGTTCCCTCAAGAGAATTGTTCTCCATGCCAAGTAATTGTAGGTTGATTAATTTTCCAATTCCATCAGGTATCCTTCCAGATATTTGATTTGACCCCATAGCAAGCGAAACAAAACTGCTTGATAAGTTGGCTATGAGATCTGTCAATACACCGCCTAAATAATTGTTATCAATGCCAAGTACTTGCAATTGAGTACAATTCTTTAACGAGGAAAGAAAATCCAAATCATCAGCCCTTCCACTTCCGAATCGGTTACTACTGACATGAAAATTTGTAAGTTTGTGTAAACTTCCTAGAGTAAGGGGAATTGGTCCATGAAAATCATTTACTGCTATATCAAACAGTTGTAATTTGGAAAGGTTGGATATTGAAGCTGGGAAAGTACCGGTGAGTCGGTTTATTCATGAGAAGATTACCCTCTAATTTGTTTTGAGCGAGTGAAAGAATTTGAATGTTTGAAAGGTTGTAAAATGAAGGAGGAAGTAGGCCAGAAAGATTATTTACACCCAAGGACAAAAATGTCAATTTTGACAACCTACCCAAAGCTGGAGGTATGGTTCCTTCCAAATGATTGTATGCAAGTGTCAACTTCTCAAGCGATGAAACATTTCCTAAAGAAGGCGGAATACTACCAACAAAACTGTTGTATGCAAGGCTTAGTCGAGTGAGTTGCATCAAAGAACCAAACCACGAAGGAACTTTACCAGTTAGATTATTGTACTGCAATATAATTACCTCAAGGCTTGAACAATTTATCATCTCCATAGGAACCTCACCACGAAGATTATTGGTTCTCAAGTCAAGAATCTGCAGCCTCTTTAAATGACCAACTTCTCTTGGAATCTCACCATGCAAGTTGATGTTACTAAGATTGATCTCCTTGAGGAATGTTAGGTTTCCCAAGGATGGCGCAAGAGTACCACCCCAATCTTGATTTTGAAGTTGTAAGGCAGAGACTTGTTGTATAATTATTATATGTTTTAAATTTTAATTATATATGTTTATTCAATAATTGCAATTTATTTTCTAATTAAAGCTAGTTTAAAAAAATTAAAATGTTTCTAGCGGTTGAAAGAAAATATTTTTTTTTCTTTAGTAATATTTATTATATTTATGAACGTTGGATATATTAACGTTACTTTGAGTAACATGCTCAATATGCATATCACCTATATATACATTACTTCAATTTTTCTATTATTACAAATTTTTAATGTTTTGTTTCTCCGTGCTATATATCTCTCTGTATTATTAATTATTAGCAAGTTTTGCTTGCAAATATTTAATTAATAGAAGAATGAGTAGTGCTGCTCCAAGTGTTATTAATTATTAGCAAGTTTTGCTTGCAAATATTTAATTAATAGAAGAATGAGTAGTGCTGCTTCAAGTGTTCTGTGTTCTGAGAATATTGTTGTGGACCGTATTGTTGATGATCCACGTCTAATTCTGGAGGATTTTCGTCGAAACCATTCCACCTATAGGTAGGGCAATAATAAATCCTTAAGGACAATGCCTAGCATGATTCGTGGTAAACCCATTTTAATATTTCCTTATTTTATTTGTCTACAAAATTTATATTTATATTTAAAATAGCTAAAATATTATTTTGAAAGCTTATTTTTCGACAAGACTCTCATTCGGCAGTTACTGCACGTAACGCCCTCCCATGCACAGAAATGGAGAGACTCATTCCATGATGGTAGAGCATGAGGGTCACCATTGGTAAGCTTGTCCTTCAAAGCAAGCAATGCAATCTTGTCAGTCTCTGAACTCAAGGGAACATGCACAGCCATGGTTAGTGAAGTGATATATAGGAGAAATATGAGGAGAGACATGATCGTTATTTTGTTTTGTGACAGTGACAATATGAGCATTGTGTTTATGTATATAGAAGAGGGAAATGGTGAAGAAAAATGTACTATATTAGTTGGCTTGAATAGTTGAATACTCTGTTATATAGATTTCTAATTTGCTTCACTGTAGAATGAATAAAAATAAATCTAAAATTTAGCCACTAATTAGTGCTTGGAAATAATTGTGAGAAATAATACTAATATATGATATGATCATTATGGCCGCCAACATTGACAGAACGCCATCTTTTTAGATTGGCCAGTGTGAAATGTAATGTGGTGACAATATAGCTAGAGTACATATTTGAAATATGTGTGCTTGTCAATGGAAAGAGATAGAGATTAGAGTGCGCATGAATTTATAATTATAACTGATATGGGAAGACCAAGAAGTTGCATTATTGGACTCCATGATCTATCTTTCTTAGCTGTACTTTTATTTTATATAGCTATATTAAAAATTAAATTTCAATACAGCACTCCATCTTAAAATAATTGCTTCCACTTGTTATAATAAATTTAATTGTGAGTCACCTATATGGATTAGTGATTTTTCTTTCCAATTTAAGTATAGCACTAAAACTAAGAATATAAGAGAATACAAGAGTTGGAAGCTTTGGTGAAACCACTTTATTTATACAAGTGTTTTATATAAATGACTCCCAAACTCCAAACTCTCACCCCTATTTATACTAATCTACCTTCTTAATGGACGGCTAGGATTAAATCTAATCAACGGTCCAGATCAAGTGTCCAGAACCTTCATTACAAATATCTAACCTACCACACTTCTCCAAACACTTTTAGATTATTCTACTACACTCTTTATTCTTCTACATATATCTATACTCTTCTAGAATACTCTGTAACCTTTTAGAGCCTTCTAGAACATTCTAGGGTCTTTCGAGACCTTCCGGGACATTCTAAAACATTCCGAAAACATCCAGA
This sequence comes from Stylosanthes scabra, assembly GCA_036250425.1. Taxonomy (NCBI): domain Eukaryota; kingdom Viridiplantae; phylum Streptophyta; class Magnoliopsida; order Fabales; family Fabaceae; genus Stylosanthes; species Stylosanthes scabra. Next base: position 22,249 of record JASCZI010121373.1, on the reverse strand, counting down.
ACATTCTCAAATACACCAAAATACTGTTTAAACACCGTTAAAATTAACCTTCTAAAATTTACCGTGATAATATATATAATTAAGTTATTATATTAGATAAATATCACTCCTTTTGTAATTTAAATGCTAGAGAGACATTCATGATAAATATGCATTGTACAAAGACTAAAGAGTTAAAAATATCTTCAATGACAAATTTTGTAACCTTAAAAACATTCAAGATAAAAAGTAAAAAATGTTATTAATGTAAATCAAGAAATAAAATTGTTGATATGCCAAAAAAAAGATTTTATCGCATTAGAAAAATTCAAGATAAAAAATAAAAGATGTCATTTTAATGTAAATCAAGAAGATCAATAAATTATTATATGCCAAAGAGAGAGAATGCACAATGAAAGGAAAAATGATTAAGTAAAACTTTTGCACTTGTGTGTTATTTGAATGAAAAGTTGTTAATGAACACCCAATAATAACTCGGAAGAAAATAAATAAAAAAAGTATATCATAGTTTAATTTTTGCTTACATGACGTGACATAAGAATAGAAGTCTTTCAAATTAAAAATGTACGAGTAGCTATTACTCTCTTGAAACAACGATAACATAAAATATCAAGTAAGGTTATTGCTTAAAAAACTTCAGCAAATGCTATTTTTTAATTTATTTATTTTGTTCATATAATTATCATTATACCCGCCACTCAATTTTGTAACAATAATAACTATTTTAAGATAACAAAAAAATTAATTTTATAATCATTTGAGTGATTGGATTCAAACTTTTTATATAAACTATACAAAATTCGCACTATACACGGAAAGCTAAATTAATTAAGAAATGACTCAGGTGCTCTGGTGCTCCAGACCTTATAACCGTTGATTGAAAGATATTAAATAATTTTAAAACATATATATTGTAGAACTAACGGTGATGAGTATTGGAGTTTTGATACACCATGGTGTACCAGAAAAATTTCCAATTAATTATACACATGTAACAATTATATTGATATTATATTTACAATTATTCTAGCTGACCAAATGGTTTTATCAAATCAAGTGGTTAGCCAAGCAAATAACCTCACGCGTCTCACTCCTTTTAATATAATGTCAACCAAGTGTTTTAACCAAGCAAATAACCAATCAATCTCTCTCTTCGTTTTTATTCTTCGAGTGTGATTTCTGCAACTCCTTTATGCTCTGTTTTTCAATTGCGACGCGATCTGTGCATATACTGGAGATAATTGCGTTTTTGTTCTTTGTAATGTTGTTAGTTATTGTCGTCGTTTTCATTTTCGTTCTGAATTTCATGATTCGTAATTGGTGATTCATGTTTTTTTTTTCTTTGCGTGATTTCTGCAACTCTGTTCTGAAGAAAGAAGGAAGGAAGAAGAAGAAGATTTTATTTCTGCGCATTATTGCTTTCTGTTTCTGCACAATGTTGCTTTTTATTTCTGCGCATTATTGCTTCATATTTCTGTACAGCAACAGCAGCAACAACAATAACGTAAAACATAAGAAGAATATTTTATTTCTGTGTATTATTGCTTTCTATTTCTGCACAATGTTGCTTTCTATTTCTGCACATTATTGCTTTTTGTTTCTCCGCAATGTTGCTTTATATTTCTGCGCATTATTGCTTTCTGTTTCTGCACAATGTTACTTTCTATTTCTGCACTTTATTGCTTTTTGTTTCTGCGCTGTTATTTTTTATTTCTGCGCATTATTGCTTTCCGTTTCTGTACAATGTTGCTTTCTATTTCTGCGCATTATTGCTTTTTGTTTCTGCGCAATGTTGCTTTTCTATTTTTGCGCATTATTACTTCATATTTCTCTATAGCAACGACAACAGCAGCAATAACAACAGCAGTAGCACCAACAACAACAACATCAACATAAAACAGAGGAGGAGGAGGAGGAAGACGACGTCGACGAAGGAGGACGAGGATGAATTGAATCTTCTTGAAGAGCAGTGGTGAGAGTACGTGGTGAGAGTACGTTTCAGAAAGTCTCTCAGTCCATGTAAACACGCGTTTTTAGGTGAGAGTGGTGGTGTGATTTGTAATTTACTTGCTTAACCACTTGTTTTGGTAAATCACTTGTTCAAATATCAAGATTGTTATATTTATTTAGTTATGCTAAGTTTACTAAAAAATTAACTACTATATTAAATATAAAATATGTATTGACTGATTTTGTTGTGAAAATAAAATAAGATTTTTTATATTTATTTACTTATACTTTTCATAAGGTGATATTTATATTATAATGTTAAAGTTTGTTTTAGTTGTCCGTGTTTAGAGATAATTAAAGATAATTAAAGATAAAAATTTGAGGAAATATTGAGAATAAATATATAAAAATTAAAAATTATAAATGAACTTTATGTGATAGATACTAAATTTAATTAATTTGACACCTTAAAAGATTAATTGTTTGAATAATTAAAGTTTTGTTTCATTATGAATGTGGAAATTCATTTTTTATATTACAAGATTGTAAAATTACTATTTATGTAGATCC
>JASCZI010121373.1:0-19719 GCA_036250425.1 Stylosanthes scabra | reverse complement strand
AGATTATTTTAAAATTTGTATGAACTTTTATGTTAAATAGATAATATTAAATTCATTAATTAGTATATAATGTTAGTGTAGATTATAAAAGATAGATTAAATTATACAACAGGTGTCTATAATTTCAGTGAAATTACAACTAGGTTTCTATATTAAAAGTTTATAATTGAGCTTCTGTATTCTTAAAAAAATTGCAATTTAGTCACTATTTGAATTTGACATTAAAAAAAGTCGCTAAATCACGTGTTATTACAATTATACCCTTACCATCTCATTCAATATGCTTCTTTTTTTCGAGTTTTTAATCACGTGATTTTTTCAAGTGAGTCTATACTAAAATCGTTAACTCATTTATTATAAGTGAGTGAGATTGCAATGTGAGAGCACACAGTGACGAGAGTGAGTGAAAGAAGAATGTTTCTTTCTTTGTAGATTCGTTAATTTGGGAGTAGCTTTCATTGTTTCTAGGATGTGATAATTTGATCAATCACAATTTCATCTAATGCACAATATAAAATGTGCTAGAAAATATTCCATTATATTATACGTTTTTTGAACGGTAATGACTAAATTAAAATTTTTTTATGAGTACAGGAACTCAACTACAAACCTTTAAACTATAGAGACCTAAATGTAATTCCATTAAAACTATAAGAATTTAGTGTATAATTTAACTTAAAAATATTCATTAATTAAAAAATAATGCTAGTTAGTGGATGCTATTGATTGAATTCTATTTAAAAAATAAAAAAAAAACTAGAAAAATTATAATAAATGAGATAAAAAGCTTATATGGCAATCAACAGACATAGTAGATATGAACGGTCAATTTCTAGTTGTGTAAAGCTTTTTCCTTCAATTTATATATATATATATAATAGATTTTTTTTTCTCAAGAGAAAAAGACTTAAACACATAAGAGAGTCTAAAAAGTCCAACATAATTACACAAATAATTCTCTTCTCTTTATACATAATAATGGGCATATATTACTTTATCATTGTTGTTCTATACTGAAATTTGAAAATTATCTTATACAGTCATTTTTCCTTAAACAATTGAAAAGATTTTGATATGATAGGCATTTAATTTGTTGAAAACATCCTTCTAATTAACAGTCTCCTATATATTGATATATAATACTAGCTCTGCATATAAACATCTTTCTGTTTCATGCATTCCAAGTTGAAGTTAGATACTAATTATTGCATAGAAATATGTCATATTTATGATCGATTTAGACTGGCCATTGGCAGAAGTATTGTGGAGACTTACCATAAAGAAAACCAATTACTTAGAGTGAATGATGAATTGAATGGGGCAATTTTTGAGATGGAAAGAGATTGCATAGCAACTGCTATTGGAAGGCTAAAGACTCGCAAGTTGTAAGACTAAAAAGTAAAAGCTTTACCAAACTAAGCCTAAGACTTGTAAAATGATTTGGGCTGTGACTCGTGATGGATGGAAAGAGTGGAAGACTAAAGACTCGCAAGTTGAATTGGGTGCTGAATGAAAAGATAATGGTGTTGGAAGACTAAGACTAATAGTAATTTAGTATGGAGCATTATGTGCCAAGTTTTTATTATAATGCTATTCAAAAATGCTACTTTCGTTTTTCCTTAATTTTGTATATTATAAATTATAAATAGGAAGAGAAATGGATAGAAATAAATAGATATTATTAATTGAATATATATAAAGCATTAAATTGACGCAAAATGGCATACTAATAAAGAGGATATAGCGCATAAACCTAAAAGGTTACATAACACATACCAGTGAACATAAACTGATACACAACACACACATAGCATGCACTATATTAAGTTTTTTGATGCACAAGATAATTAAAGAACATTAACTGATAGAGAACATAAAGCACAGAAACTAAGAAAATGTATCTTGCTGCTGTGAGTTGTCAACTTGTGATCACAATTGACAATGGATGTCATTAGCAGGATAGCTTCTGTTTGATTGCATGCAATTCAGATATGACATCTTTTATGCTCATCCTCTCATTAGGAATTTTTTGAGAACATGCAACTCCAATCCTAGCAAAGGATGCTACACACTCCTCACTCAACTTCTCTTCCATGTTTTGCTGTCTTCTAACCCTTCCTCTTTCTTGTGCATCAACTGGCCTTGGAATGAGCAATCTTGAATCAACAATCTCATTGATTCTTTCTGGAATTGCCATGTTACAGAACATGTGTAGGCTTAGATCTTCACCAAACATACTATCAGTTGGCTTCTTTCCAGTGATCATCTCCAGAAGAAGAATTCCATAGCTATACATATCTTCCTCTATTGACACTGAGGCGCCTGCTCCATATTCTGTTTGATTCAAACAAAAAATGAAGGAAAAAATAGTAGAAATAATGCAGTAATATTATCATTATAAACTAATTATTTGCAGTTCAATATGTTAAATGTATTATGGGGTTCATGGGGTTCATTGCCATAAAGGCTTGATGACTAAATTGTTTCGGACATGGGAATATCTGAGCTGTAACTAATTTAGTGTAACCATATAGATGGAAATTTCAGTTCGAAAGCAAAACATGAATTTAAAATGACAAATTGTCTTGCTGCTACATATGCAAAGGAAGAAATATAAGCAAAACATTTCTCAAGTATATTGTAAGATATATATTAATTTACCTGGTGGAATATATCCAATGGTTCCCTTAATTGCAGAGGATCTTGCTTGATTACTGCTAGAATGGCTTGCGGCATCATGAATGAGTCTAGCTAATCCAAAGTCTCCCAAGTGGGCAACCATGTTGTCATCAAGTAGAACATTGCTTGGCTTAATATCACAATGAACTACACCTTCCAATGAATCATTGTGAAGATAATCCAATGCGAAAGCCACATCAAGAGCAATATTTACCCTTTGTATAAGGTTGAGACTCAGATTTGTGGCCTCATTATCTTCGGCGTTGTTGTGCAACAAGGTTTCTAGACTCCCATTAGACATGAAATCAAACACTATGGCCTTGAAATCATTCCCTTTGTAATCAACGCTTGAACAACAAGTGAGTATGCTGAGAAGGTTTCTGTGCTTGATTTTTCCAAGAGCTTTGCATTCGGCCACGAAACTCTTTGATGCCCCACGTGTTTGAAGATTCAGCACCTTCACAGCTACAGGTCTCTCAAAGTGGACAAGGATTCCTCTATAAACAGTACCAAAGCTTCCTGTGCCAAGTAAATTGGATGAAGAAAATCCATTTGTTGCTTGATGTAGCTCTCCATAGGAAACCTTCACATAGCCATATTGTAAAGCTAGAGAAGTAGTGGATGACATGTTTGCCTTTTTCTTGAGAAGATATATACTCATTAAAGTCACAAAAGTGATTAGAACCCCTCCAAATGCAATGCTGAGGATGACTCTCTTCTTAATCGATCTTTTGTGTTTCTTATGTAAAGGCAACACAGGACATGGAGGAAAATTCAATTGAGGAATCCCACCACAAAGATGTTTATTTCCAGTGAGTGATATTGCTGTGATGTTTTTAAATACACCTCCTATCGGGACTTCACCAGAGAGATTGTTGAAAGATAAATTCAAAGTACTCAGCAACGTGAAATTTACGAGTTCATGCGGAATTGTATTTGAGAAGTTGTTATTAGAAATGTCTAAGATTTCAAGGGATAGTAGAGATCCCAAGAATGAAGGTATACTTCCATTGAACAAGTTTCTTTCTAGTATGAGCTCTGTTAGAGCAGAACAAGCACTAAGTTCCATGGGAATCTCACCAATTAACTTGTTATCTTGTAAATGCAAGATGGAAAGATGGTTCAAGTTACCAAGATCAAAAGGAATGGGACCAGTAAAGGAGTTGGAGTATAGGGTCAACTCTATTAAACCTTGTTGGTAGCCAAATAATTGATTTGGTATATTACCACTTAAGTTGTTACTATCAGCATAAAATCTCTGCATCTTGGTGCAATTTGCAAGTGTAAAAGGAATGACTCCTTCAAATTTATTTGACCCCAGATCAACAAGAGACAACATAGTAAGGTTACCAATGACAAGAGGGATGTTGCCAAACAAGTAATTTAACTGCAAGTTCAACTCTACCAGATTCTTGAGCTTTCCAATTGAATATGGAATTGTTCCCTCAAGGGAATTTCCCTCCATACCAAGTGCTGCAAGGTTGATTAGTTTTCCAATTCCATCAGGTATCCTTCCAGATATTTGATTGGACCCCATAGTAAGCCAAACGAGATTGCTCGATAAGTTGGCTATGAGATCTTCTGTCAATACACCTCCGAAATAATTTTGATGAATGCCAAGTACTTGCAATTGAGTACAATTCTTTAACGAGGAAAAGAAATCCAAATCGTCAGCCCTTCCACTTCCGAATCTGTTATTACCGATATCAAAATGATGAAGTTTGTGTAAACTTCCTAGTGTAGGAGGAATTGGTCCATGAAAATCATTTTTTTCTATATCAAACACTTGTAATTCGGAAAGGTTGGTGATTGCAGATGGGAAAGTACTAGTGAATTGGTTCATTCCACATGCAAACTTCTGAAGATTAGGAAAAGCCATTGGTATATTCAACAGAAGATTACCCACTAACTGGTTTACAGCGATGGAAAGAATTTGAATATTTGAAAGGTTGTAAAAAGAAGGAGGAACTTGGCCAGAAAGATTATTTCCACCCAAAGACAAAAGTATCAAATTTGACAACCTACCCAAAGCTGGAGGTATGGTTCCTTCCAAATGATTGTATGCAAGTGTCAACTTCTCAAGCGATGAAAGATTTCCCAAAGAAGGCGGGATACCACCAACAAAACTGTTGCTTGAAAGCGCCAATTGAAAGAGTTTTATCATGGAACCAAACCACGAAGGAACTTTGCCAGTTAGATTATTTTGGCTCAATCTAATTACTTGAAGGCTTGAACAATTTATAATCTCGATAGGAAGCTGCCCATGAAGATTATTTTTCCTCAAGTCAAGAATCTGCAACCTCTTTAAATGGCCAACTTCTCTTGGAATCTCACCATGCAAGTTGATGCTGGTAAGATTGATCTCCTTGAGGAATGTTAGATTTCCCAAGGATGGGGAAAGAGTACCACCCCAGTATTGATTTTGAAGTTGTAAGGCTGAGACTCTCATTCAGCGGCGACTGCATGTAACGCCCTCCCATTCACAGAAATGAAGAGCCTGATTCCATGAGGGAGAGCATGAGGGTCACCATTGGTAAGCTTGTCCTTCAAACCAAGCAAAGCAATCTTATCGGTCTCTGAACTCAAGGGTACATGCACAGCCAAGGTTTGCGAAGCCATACAAAGGAGAAATATGAGGAGAGACATGATCATTATTTTGTTGTGTGGCAGTGACAATATGAGCGTTGTGTTTATGTATATAGAAGAGGGAAATGGTGAAGAAAAATATACTATCTAGTAGGCTTGAATACTCTCTGTTATATAGATTTCTAATTTGCTTCAGTGTAGAATTAATAAAATTAAATGTAAAGTTTAGCCACTAATTAGTGCTTTGAAATAATTTTGAGAAATAATAGTGATATATCGATCATCATGGCCAGCATTGATAGAACTCCATCGTTTTAGATTGGGTAGTGTCAAATGTAATGCGGTGATAATAGAGTGCAATATTTGAAATATTCGTGCTTGTGAATAGAAAGGGATAGATTGCACATTAACTGATATTGGAAGACCAAGACTTGCATTATTGGATTCCATGATCTTTCCTCTGAATAATTTTATTTTAACTAGATTTAAATGCAGAAAAATAAAAAATGACCATATTTTTTAGTATTAAAAAATAAACGAAAGATGCAACTATGATCACACTGCTTTCCACAAAACCCAAGTAAAATCAACTACTATTATTCAAACCCCAACATAAACACAGGAAATCCTAACAGAGTGAAGGAACTAACCTTGAAGAAGCTTCCACGGTGTCTTGAGCTCCTGCTCCGCCCTCGACAGCGCTGACGTTCCAAGCTTCAGCGTAAAGCCAAAATTGAAAGGGGAGGAGAAGAAAGGGAACGTCTTCGTTTTGCAACACTGAGAGAGGTTTATGTTTATGAGTCCCCATTTGCAATGAACATTTCACACGTGGCAGCTTCATTGCCAGATTAGATGCACAACTGGCATGTCATCATCTTAACTTGCTATCTGCCAGTTTCAGGGGTGGAGTAGTCCAGTTTCTTCAAAAAATAGTGACCGATTTGGGGTTTTAAAATGTTTAAGGGTGGCAAAGTCTAATACCAAAATGTTTAGGACCGAGAGGGTTTTATACAATTAAATTATTTAAAATTATTTGATGCAATATTATTTTATAAAATTATTTAATATAATTTTAAAGAATAATACTACGAAATTAATATTAAGGGATTAATAAGGAACCATTGAGTATAATTAAGGAAATATTGGATGGTAAAAAAAAAAAAGAAAAAAAAAACAAAGAAAAAAGAAAAAAAATGATATTAGCTTTTTATTGTCTTCCTAATATTGGCTAACAAGATTTTCTTAATTTTAAAATATATAAGTAATACTATATATACAAATATTGTTGTATATAAAAATCGACGCAAAAAATTCACAAAACACATGAATATAACATACAATAACATAAAAACAATTATGTATAAAAAGGTAGTGTATCTCAATACAGAAATCAAAATAGAAGAAGACAAAAGATGTATAAAAATATACAGTGATACACATAAACTAATTCTATAGTAATAGGGATAGATTACTTTATTATTATTATTATTATTATTATTATTATTCAATAATACTACACATACACCTGATTCATCAACCAAGTCCCAACCAAGTTTTTTTACCCACTCTCACCTAGCGCGTGCGTGGAACATCTCAACTCTCAAAATTTGAAATAATGCATTTCTCCTTTTCAATTTCTCTCAACTCCTCCTTTTCTTCTTCCTCCTTCTTCTTTCTGCTACTGCGTTGCCTTGCTGTTACCGTCACCGCCGTCGTTGTCGTCGCTGCCGCCACCATCGTTGCTGCCACCATCATTGTCGTCATCTTCTTCTTCTTTCTTTTTCATTTTCTCTTCTTCCTCCTCCTTCTCCATTTTTACGTTGTTGTTGTTGGTGGTGGTAGTGTTGTTGTTGTTGTTGCTGTTGTTTCTGTTGTTGTTGTCGTCGTTGATGATCTTCTTCTTTTTTTTTTCTACTTCCTGAAATTGAACCGGATTTTCAAGAAAAAATGAATTAGATTTTCATTAAAAAAAAAAAACTGAACCGGATTTTGAAAAAACACGAAGTGGGTTTTCTTTAAAAACATACCGAATTTTCAAGAAAAATTGAAGCGAATTTTCATGAAAAACTGAACCGGAGTTTCATGAAAATCACAAGCACACCTAGGTGCCAAGATGGACGTCTAGGCGCCTGAAACCCGAACCGGATTTTCATAAAAATCACAAGCACCCCAAGGTACCAAGATGGACGTCTAGGCGACTGAAACCCGAACCGGATTTTTATAAAATTATCATCGGATTTTCATGAAAAATATAATCGAATTTTTACGAAAATCAGAAGCACGCCTAGGCGCCATGTTCTTCTTCGTCTTCTTCTTCATCATCACCATCAACATCATCATCACCATCATTTTTTACTATTCAAATGTACTCAAATACATTCTAACAACTAAAAAAGACTAGGAATGAATTGAATATTTTCGCAACCAAAATGAACAAGTGATGATGAGTTTAATGAAGAGATGAAACACACACACACAAAAAAAATAAAAATAAGAAAGCGTGTTTGAAAAGGTGGCACGCTTTTCGAGCTGAGAAAAAATCTTTTTTTTAAAAAAAAAAAGTAATACGTCTATGAGAGAAACTTGGTTGGACTTGATGTTCGCTAGAATTATTATTATTATTATTGTATAGTGAAATTTGGAAATTACTTTGTACAGTTCTTTTCCCCTTAAAAATGGAAAAGATTTGTAACCAAAATTTAGTCCTTAGTCCATGTAAAGGTATAGAACAGAGCATCATATCATATATAATAATGCAACAACCTTAACTAAATATCTCAGTGAAAGTGGCTAATTTATCAGTTAATGTGCACTATAGTTGTGCATCAATTCAGTGTGGGATTAGTAAAAATCAGTATCAAAGAGTTTTTGGTTTACAATACTATTATTTCTTCTTGAGCTCATGGGACGTCTTGAGCTTCAAAAATCTTCTTATTTCTTCAACAACCCTCTCATCCTTTGAATTTGTTCCCTTTATTTACTGGTATATACAAAGATTTTGATATGATACGCATTTCATTTGTTGAAAACATCCTTCTAACAGTCTCCTATATATATTGGTATATAATACTATGCTAGTTCTGCAAATAAACATTTTTATGTGTATTCCAAGTTAGATACTAAGTATTTCTTACATTGATCAGTGTCAGAACTCAGAAGTATTGTGGAGACTTGCCATAAAGAAAATCAATTATTTAGAGTGAATGACGAATTGAATGGTGCAACTTTTGAAATGGAAATAGAATGCACACTAACTGGTATTGGAAGACTAAGGCTTGTAAGTTGATTTGGGTTGTGATGGATGGAAAGAGTGGAAGACTAAGACTTGCAAGTTGACTTGGGTGGACTCTAGCAGTGATAAATGCTATATCACCAACAAAATTTATCATTAATACTCTAAATATTAAGTAATAAATTCTAGATTTATTGATATGATAGAGCCAAGTTTTTATTATAATGCTATTCAAAAATACTACTTTGGTTTTTCCTTAAATTTGTATATTATAAATTATAAATAGATAGATAAATGGATAGAAATAAACAGATATTAATTGAAGACATATAAAGCATTAAACCGATGCAAATGACACACTAACAAAGAGGATATTCGCGCATAAATTTAAAAGGTTACATAACACATATGCCAGTCAACATATTAACTTATTAAGTATTTTGATGCACAAGATAATTAAAGCACATTAACTTGATACAAAACATATTCAGAGGCGAAGCTAGACTAAAATTTTAGGGGGCTGGATTAAGTGATTTATTAAAAAATTTTAAGTTAAAATATTAAAAGTTAATATATAATTTTAACCAAACATCAATGTCAATATATATATATATATATATATATATATATATATATATATACTACTAACCTCTATCTTGTTGAATGTTGACATATATATAAATAAAATATGTGTGCATAACAATTTTTCCCTGCAAAAAGATAAAATAACCTCTATTAGTAAATAAAAAAGCGTATCTTAAATAAAGTGAAACTAAAATATACAAAAATTACCACTGACCACTTATAAATTGTTATCAAGAAAAAAATGATCGCCGCTTTTTTCTATTTTCAAAATCATCTATTATTGACTGTCAAAAGTAGTTGCCAATTCCCTTTCAATGTAAATGACCAAATTGTCAGCAAGAAATTCATCAATCATCTTGTTTCGGAGTCTTGTTTTAACAATTTTTATAGATGAAAAAGCTCTTTCTGTTGTTGTTGTAGACACCGGAAGAGTCAAAATAAGACGTATTAATCTATCAACCATGTGATAATTTTTTGATTTTCCTATTTCTTGCAACTTTTGACATAACTCAGAGAGTGTGCCAACACCCTTCAAATGATTTGGTATATCTTGCTGATAATGTTGCAGCTGAGACTTCAGGATATTTAGTTCATTAGAAGGAAAGTCACGCGGATAAAACTTCTCTGCTAACTTGCTAATTTCTTCAATGTTGAAAGATTTGAAATTCTCCTTAGTATCCAGCGCAGAACTCAAAGTCAAGAGCTCTATTGTTTGCTCATTAAATCTACTGTTCAACTCTTGTATCTGAGAGTCAATTGTTGCCAAGAATACATCTACTCGGTAATGATATTCAACTGTCATATTTGGTTGACGAGATCAACCCCTTCCAAAGACATATTGTGCACTCATATCAGGAACTTCAATCTGATGTTTTTCACATAAACTCTTAACATTTGCAAGCAAGTTACACCATCCATCATCTCTTAATTGTTGAAGAAGCAATTTTGATGTAGAAACAACATGCATTGCATTAAGAATATCTTGAGATTGTTGTTGTAGTGCTTGACAAAGAACATTAGTGATTCTCATAATTTCCTTCATTAAGTGTAAAGTGAAAACAAATTCAAATGACAATAATATTTTAACAACGCCATAAGCCTCACCTCTTTGTGCATAAGTCGCTCCTTCTTTAATGACATTATGAAGAACAATGTTGGTAGCAGTGAACATTTTTACCAAGCTGCAAATAGAATTATAGTGAGAGCTCCATCGAGTATCCCCAGCTCTTTGCAAAGTACTTACTTGATTTGCACCTCTACCCGTTTCCAATTCATCACGAGCAATATTCAAATTTGCAGTATCAATTGCTTAAGCTTTTTGTAATTGATCATGTCTTTTAGAAGAAGCACTAACAATAGTGACAATAGAATTTAACTGCGTAAAGAACTCATGAACCTGGAGTACCTCTCTTGAAGCTGCCACCAGCGCTAACTGTAACCGATGAGCAAAACAATGTACATAATATGCTTGTGGAGAATCTTTAAGAAATAACACTTGCAAACCATTCCACTCACCTCGCATATTGCTAGCACCGTCATACCTTTGACCCTAATGTTTTCAACTTGGAGATTATAGTGAGAAAGGACAGAGATCAATACTTTTTTTAAAGTTAGAGCACTAGTATCAATGACATGCACAAGATCAAAGAATCTCTCTCTAATAAAACCATCTAAAGTAACAAATCGCAAAACAATAGCCATTTGTTCCTTTTTAGATTCATCTCTAGCTTCATCAACAATAATACAAAATTTGGCATTTCCAATCTCTTCTCTAATTGAATTTCTCACCTTAGTAGCAAGAATATGTAGAATTTCTTTTTGAACATCACTTGAGGTATACTTAGCAATTTTTGGAGCATTTTCCAAAACATTTCTTTTTGAACATCACTTGAGGTATACTTAGCAATTTTTGGAGCATTTTTCCAAAACGGATAGCTATCAAGAATCGGTTGATTTGGCCCAACTTTGATATAAGCACGACGAATTTCATCTCTTCGATTTGGAGGAAACTTCCAAATCATTGGACGCATTCTATGATCTCTTTCTAATTGAAAAACATCCAGTTGAGACGGAAAAAGTCGTTGACGCTTTGAGCTGTTTAATGATTCCTCAAGTGTTGAAATAGTAACAGTAGAATTATTTTCAGTCTCTTGGTTTCTTTTTTTAAAAAATGTATCAATGATCTTCAACTTGCCCATAATTCAAACCATCAACAAATTCCTAAAATTAAAAATGTACTCAGCAAAAGAATTCAAAATTACAAAAGTTATAAAATTGTTAATGGAAAAAAATAAGTATACAAGCAATTAAACAAATCCATTACAATATTAAGGCAGAACAACATTAAGAAAAGCACCTCAGTTAACTCATAAGTTTTTGACAAGTGGTTCATGTGTTTAGCTGCCAAGTGTTCGGTCCTTTCCTTGACAAGTGGCACATCCAAATATCGACAACTGATATAACTAAAGAACATGTGTTTTCAGCTTTATATTTACACAAATTGTTTTAAAAAATATAATTTACAGCTGTGATACGTGAGCGGGAAAAAAATTGAAAGATAAGTGTTCCTTCCTTGGGATACGTGAATATCTCCTTGATAACAGTGCACCTGAGTAAAAAAGCAGCAAAAATATTAAAATATTGTAAAATTTGAAATTCAAATTAATCTACAATTTATTATTTAAATATTCCCTCCTTTACACCTCTCCTATCTCCTATATATAGACTTATAAATTTGAACAAAAATTTATTCACCCTCCATTTCTCTAATGCAATTTTTTTTGGTTTAATACCAGGTGCTAGGTGCTAAGAATAAACTTCCCATGATTCAAAATGAAGAACCGATTATGTATCCATTGAAGGTGAGCAAAACTGTGTAAATCTCTCTTTTGTCTTTGTTCTACTTTTCTTCCAAAAATATTTATATCTCATTTCAAGATGCAGTGCTACTACATACTACTCAAAAAAAGGTTTAAATCTCATTCAAATTATGTAGTTGCTGCAGCATCAAAGTTCATAAATTTATTGAAAGAAAAACCAAAACCCTATTAAACATGAAGTTTTAGTTCAAAAGACAAAATCCCTCTCTCATATTATTCTTCTTTAGCCTCTCTCAAGAAGAGTTTTATTATGTAGAAAAATAACAGTTTTAGTTCAAAAGACAGAAAACTGCATATCTTGCTGTTTATGAAGTAAGATAACAGTTTAACTCTTTTTTTCAATACCACCAAAATTCAGATTTAAACAAGACCCACTTATCTTGCCTTGATTCTTCTCATATAACTTCATTCTTCATTCTTCGAAAGTAAAATATTTGAAGACAGAAAACTTCATATATTGCTGCCACAACAATTGATTAGATTTAATGAGTTGACCCTAAAACACTTCAGTAGTTTAATTCAAACACTTTAGTAGTTGCTGTGCTACAATGACCCTAAGACATCACATGAGACTTTTTTACCATAATTTGCAGTTCATGATTAGTAAAATTTCAAAGGAGCTTATTCTCAACACAAAAACATAAATCACCTGAATACTTTAGATTGTATTATTTTAACACCTTATTTTGTGATAGTTATAATGGGCAGATTGTAAGTTTACACCTTATAAATATTCACCAAGTAGAGAAATCACATAGAATAAAAATGGTTTATTGTAATTCACATAAAATAAAGTATTAGAGAGAGATGGCATGATTTAAAACAAGTCTGAGTATGATCACAGAACAACAGTTAAAAAGGAGATGAAAGAAATCTTCTACAAATAATTTCAGATTATCAAGATACTTGGAGTAAAACATGAGAATTTGAATAGGTTTTAAAATTTTGTTCATAGTGGTCTTCAGTCTTACAACATTAGTTTAAGCAAGTAGAATTAAAATTAAAAACTCCTTCACAAGTCATATTTAAAGCTAACTTATCAGAATATAATTTCGTAGGTAATCGGCAACAGTCAAATACACACACAACAAATCAGAGGAATAGCCAAGCTACAACTACCTGGAATCCGCCCCCTAGAGATCGAATCAAATGTAACACTGATGGGGTGTACTGCCATGGCGCAGACTTGGGAGCAACAACTATGGTATTCCGTGACAGTGGCAGCAAATTGGTTAAAGCTCATACCACCAAAAGTCCAGCTAATTCTGCACTGCAAGTAGAAGCTACTGCAATCAGGGAAGTGCTCATCATGGCAAAACTTATGAAGATAAACAAACTAATTATCGAAACCGATTGCCAGCCGCTCTATCAAGCAATAAAATCCAAAGCAATAAAATCCAAATCGAACATAGCAGAAATTACACCAATACTAAAAGATATTAACCTTTTTGGTCAGGGGTTTTAAGAAATAGGGTTTACCTGGATCCCTAGGCAGGCATATGTTCTGGCTCACCAATGTGCAACAATCCAAATACAGGAATCTGCAAACGTGAATTGGCATCACGAACTCCCTACATCCATAAAACAATTTCTAATTAGGGAAGGAGAGCATGCTATGATATACAACACAAGACAAAACCCTAGAATTCAAGGATGACAGAAAGGAACACCATCGCATAAACATAATACATACCACTAGGATTTTGTAGGTTGATGCTTCCTCTATGCAGCTTGAATCTTCGCCCGTTCAATTTGCAGCGACGGAGACGTTCTGGATTCTCACAACTACAGCGAACCAACACAGCCTCGAGTGAATTGATACTAACACTCAGAAGCTGTTCCTAGGGTTTGCTTGGACTCAAGATTGATGAAAAAAAGGGTGGGGAAAAGCCACCAGCAAAACCCGTAATTTCAGAATAATGGTTGAAGCTTTGAAGAGTTTGAGGGAGGAAACGAATTCAGAACCCACATCAGAGGCAGCAGGATGGTTATTTAGCCCTTTTGCGATGATGAGCTCTGACGACTACCGCGGAATTATGGTTGGTTCTGGAAGAGCTGCACTGGCGACGACATCAGGTGCACGATGTGGCAGCGGCGGATGGCCCCTTTCGCATCTCTCTCTTGACCACCCCTACTTCCCCGGAAAATCTGACGGAACCGGTACCGCTGGGATTTTATTCCAAAGAGAGACAAAGTCTGGGAGCCTTTGACAGAGCAAGGAACAATGATGGAACTCTCCAATAATTAGGTCAAGCAACAATGAAGCAGCTGCTGTGTGTCTCCATCAGATGAAAAAATTGGGTGAGGTCGAGTTGTTTCGGCCTTTTGGGCTTTGCCCATACCAAACAAAAAAATAACATTAAAATTAAAAACTGGAATTTCAATCAACAAATTTTTTTCTTATGAGAGTACATTTAAATTGTGGTGTCTGTTAGTGTCCAAAAAAAAATTGTGGTGTCTGTTAGTAGTTGGAGAGGGAGAGATTCTGTCATTTTTGGGGGTTGGGTTGGTGGGGTGGGTTTGGGGCTGGGGCTGGGGCTGGGGCGGGTGGGTTTGGTCTGAGGGCCAAACTTTTGTCCAAAAAAAAGTATAGTTTTTGGATATTAATATTAAAAATTGAACAATAACCAAAAAAAAAATATTAAAAATTGAACAAATAAATATTACTACTTAATATAAACCCACGGTGATCTTCAATTTTACAAAATTAGTTTAAGCAAGTAATTGAGTTTTAGAAAATTAATTTCATCTTTTGGCACGTAATATTAAAATATACATAAAATATAGCAAATATTTAGTTATTTATAATAATTTAGTTAACATTATATGCAATATAATTTTATAAAATAATGTAAAAGTGTAAATAGCCATGCTTTTATTCCTTTGAAGCGATAAACACATGTAAAAGATAGCACTATTTAGTCTAAATTCATGGTGGTGTTGAATTTTATGATATTTATTAAATAAAAAGTTCTAAATATAATGAGGTGAAATAGCTTAACCACATTGAAATTGAAAAGATGTATACTTTTTATTATTAGAAATTTGAGATGTAAATAAGACTACTTAATTTAAACACATAATGGTTTTTTTTTATTTACAAAATTAGTGAAATCTAAAAAATTTTAAATTGCATTTTAAAAACAACATCTAAATTCCCCTTAATTGTTTTGTTTTTATTGTTTTTTTACGAAAGAAGGAATGAGTATATTAATCTTTCTAATAATATTTTATATATTAAGATGATACATTTGTCTATATTTCACTAAGATGATATATTTAGTATCGAAATAGTGCTATAGTTATATTAAATTTATTATATGAATATTAGGTACTGCAGAATTGTAATCAAATAGTTATATGAACAAACGTCGTCAAATAATTACATCGCACGTAGCACGAGTAAGTAACTAGTTTAATAATAACATATTTCTACTGTTCTAGACTTCTACTATAACAATTAATTAACAAACATAAAAAAATATATAAAAAATACCATATAGCTAGCTAGTAATATA
The DNA here is from genome assembly GCA_036250425.1 of Stylosanthes scabra. NCBI lineage: Eukaryota > Viridiplantae > Streptophyta > Magnoliopsida > Fabales > Fabaceae > Stylosanthes > Stylosanthes scabra. Next base: position 4,240 of record JASCZI010121373.1, on the reverse strand, counting down.
AAAAAAAATCATACTGTACCCAAAATTAAAAAATTAGATATATATGATATACTGTACGCAAGATATAAACAAGTATACATAAAAAATTATTAAATTAGATATAAACAAGTATACATATTACATATATATGATATACTGTACGCAAAATAAAAAATTATCTAATTAAGAATCATATTATTCTCATTTTTTATTATTCTCACAATTGACAATTGATGTCATTCGCAGGATAGCTTCTGTTTGATTGCATGCAATTCAGTTATGACATCTTTTATGCTCATTCGCTGAGTAGGAATCTCTCGTGAACATGCAACTCCAATCCTAGCAAAGGATTCTACACACTCCTCACTCAAGTTCTCTTCCATATTTTGCCGTCTTGTGATCCTTCTTCTTTCTTGTTCATCAATTGGCCATGGAATGAGCAATCTTGAATCAACAATCTCACTTATTCTTTCTGGAATTGCCATGTTACAGAACATGTGTAGGCTTAGATATTCACCAAACATACTATCAGTTGGCTTCTTTCCAGTGATCATCTCCAGAAGAAGAATTCCATAGCTATACATGTCTCCCTCTATTGACACTGAGCCGCCTGCTCCATATTTTGTTTGATTCAACAAAAAATGAAGTAAAACAGAGTAAAAATAATGGAGTAATGTTATCATTATAAACTAATTATTTGCAGTTCAATATATTAAGTGCTTGTTTGGATTGTCTTTTTTTAAGAAAAAAATATTTTTTGATTAAAAAAAGATACTTTTCATCAAATTTGTATTATTTGGATGCATTTTTAAAAAAAAGTACTTTTATTTTAAAAAAACAAATTAATGTGTTTTTTTAAGAAGCCGGCAAGTGTTGCTTTTTAAAAATACAAAAGAAAAAATAATTTCTATTAATAAAAGATCTTTTTAAATAAGACGTAGATAAAAAAGATATTTTTTCAAAAGCCAATCCATGACCCTAAATATTATGGAAATTTCAAGTCAAAAGTAAAATATGAATTTAATATAGCAAATTGTCTTGTTGTCGGAAAATGCAAAAGAAAAAATATAAGAAACGTATTTCCAAAAGACATTGTTATATGTATCAAAAGAAACATACCTGGTGGAATATATCCAATAGTTCCCTTAATTGCAGAGGAGCTTGCTTGATTATTGCTAGAATGGCTTGTGGCATCATTAATTAGTCTAGCTAATCCAAAGTCTCCCAAGTGGGCAACCATGTCATCATCAAGTAGAACATTGCTTGGCTTTATATCACAATGAACTACACCTTCCCATGAATCATTGTGAAGATAATCCAATGCGAAAGCTACATCAAGAGCAATATTTACCCTTTGTACAAGGTTGAGACTCAGATTTGTGGCCTCATTATCTTCGGCGTTGTTGTGCAACAAGTTTTCTAGACTCCCATTAGACATGAACTCAAACACTATGGCCTTGAAATCATTTCCTTTGTAATCAACGCTTGAACAAGAAGTAAGTATGCCGAGAAGGTTTCTGTGCTTGATTTTTCCTAGAGCTTTGCTTTCAGCCACGAAACTTCTTGATGCCCCACGTGTTTGAAGATTCAGCACCTTCACAGCTACAGGTCTCTCAAAGTGGACAAGGTTTCCTCTATACACAGTACCAAAGTTTCCTGCGCCAACTAAATTGGATGAAGAAAATCCATTTGTTGCTTGATGTAGCTCTCCATAGGAAACCTTCACATAGCCATATTGCAAACTTAGGGATTTAATGGATAACCTTTTTGCCTTTTCCTTGAGAAGATATATACTGATAAAAGTTACAAAAGTGATTAGAATCCCTCCGAATGCTATGGTGAGGATGACTCTCTTGTTAATAGATCTCTTGTGTTTCTTATGTAAAGGCAACACAAGACATGGAGGAAGATTCAATTGAGGTATCCCACCACAAAGATGTTTGTTTCCAGTGAGTGATATTGCTGTCATGTTTTTAAATACTCCTCCTACCGGGACTTCACCAGAGAGATGGTTGAAAGATAAGTTCAAAGAACTCAACAGAGTGAGATTCACAAGTTCATGCGGAATTGTGCTTGAGAAGTTGTTACTAGAAAGGTCTAAGATTTCAAGGGATAGTAGAGATCCCAAGAATGAAGGTATACTTCCGTTGAACGAGTTTCTTTCTAGTTTGAGCTCTGTTAGAGCAGAACAAGCACTAAGTTCCATGGGAATCTCACCAATCAACTTGTTATCTTGTAAATGCAAGATGGAAAGATGGTTCAAGTTGCCAAGATCAGAAGGAATGGTGCCTGTAAAGGAGTTGGAAAATAGGTAAAGCTCTATCAAACCTTGTTGGTAGCCAAATGTTTGAATGGGTATATTACCACTTAAGCTATTATTATTAACATAAAATCTCTCCATCTTGGTGCAATTTGCAAGTGTAAAAGGAATGGATCCTTCAAATTTATTTGACTCTAGACCAACTAAAGACAACATAGTAAGGTTACCAATAATAAGAGGAATGTTGCCAAACAACTTATTTCTCCCCAACACCAATCGTACCAGATTCTTTAGTTTTCCAATTGAAGATGGCATTGTTCCCTCAAGGAAATTATCCTCCATACCAAGTAATTCTAAGTTAATTAGTTTTCCAATTCCTTTAGGTATCCTTCCGGATATTTGATTGGACCCCATATAAAGCATAACGAGATTGCTTGATAAGTTGCCTATGAGATCTGTCAATATACCGCCTAAATAATTTCTATCAAGATCAAGGATTTGCAATTGAGTACAATTCTGTAAGGAGGAAAGGAAATCCAAATCGTCAGCCCTTCCACTTCCTAATCTGTTATGTCCGACCTTAAATGACTGGAGTTTGTGTAAACTTCCTATAGCAGGAGAAATTGGTCCATGAAAACCATTTCCTATTATATCAAATTTTTGTAGTTCCGAAAGGTTGAACATTGAAGATGGCAAAGTACCAGTGAATCTGTTCAATGCACCCTCAAAATTCTCAAGATAGGGAAAACCCGTTGGTATATTCGAGAGAATAGTACCCACCAACTGATTTTTCACGAGTGAAAGAAATCGAAGATTTGAGAGGTTATATAGCAGAGGGGGGACTTGGCCAGACAAATTATTTACCCCCAAAAGCAAAACTTTCAAATTTGACAACCTACCCAAAGATGGAGTTATGGGTCCTTCCAAATGATTGTATGCAAGTGACAACGTCTCAAGCGATGAAAGATTTCCCAAAGAAGCTAGGATGCTGCCAACAAAACCGTTGACTCCAAGCTTGAGTACAGTAAGTTGCATCAAAGAACCAAATCAGGAAGGAACTTTACCAGTTAGATTATTGTACAACAATATAATTACCTCAAGTCTTGAACAATTTATCATTTCCATAGGAATCTGACCACGAAAATTATTCTGCCTCAAGTCAAGAATCTGCAGCCTCTTTAAATGACCAACTTCTCTTGGAATCTCACCACGCAAGTAAATGTTAGTAAAATTGATCACCCTTAGGAACGTTAGATTTCCCAAAGCTGACGCAAGCGTACCACCCAAGTATTGATTTTGAAGTTGCAAGGCTGAGACTCTCATTCGACGGTGACTGCATGTAACGCCCTCCCATTGACAGAAATGGAGAGAATGATTCCACGATGGTAGAGCATGAGGGTCACCATTGGTAAGCTTGTCCTTCAAAGCAAGTAAAGCAATCTTATCGGTATCTGAACTCAAGGGCATGGCCATCATTGTAGTTAATGGCATATTCACGAAGGTTTGAAAAGCTAATATAGATATGAGAAAGATGATGACGAGGGTCATGATGATCGTGTTATTAGTGTGTGAGAACATTGACGTGGTGAGGGAGAAACCAAGGTGAAGAAATAGTAGTTGGTTCAAGTAAACAACTAATACATCTTCTTTTTGAAGGCTCTCTTATTTTCTTTTCAGCCGCCAACAAGTGAGAATTCAGCTTAGATATCAAACGGATCAATCTAAAAATGTTGATTGTAAAACGGGTTCTCTACTAAAGTTCAGTCAAGAATACGTTGACTACAAAATAAGCAAGATTAGCTAATCAATAAAAATAAAAATTTAGTTAAGATCGGTCAATAATTTAAATCGAATATTCTATATTTTTTTTTAAATTTTAGATGTTATATTTCTAAAAAATTATCTTTAGAATTATATGTATATTTTATTTTTAGAAGTTGTTGATTGTGTAATATATGATCTATTTTAAACATTTTGGATATTCTTCCTTTAAATTTGATT
>JASCZI010121372.1:21829-37114 GCA_036250425.1 Stylosanthes scabra | reverse complement strand
GGAACGATATCCACTCATAGAGTGATACTACTTGATCCGGTTCACTTGCCGGAATCGCTCTTGTGTTTAAGAAAAAGAAAGAGGAAGGTTTTCGAGCGATCACTTGTGTATTCTGATGTATGGGGGCCTTCTCCTGTTATTTCACACTTTGGATATTGATATTACGTCTCCTTTATTGATGCATACTCTAGATATACTGTGACATATCTTCTTGTTACTAAATCACAGGTTTTACATGCTTTCAAACAATATAAAGCCTATATGGAAAGATTAACTAATACATCTTTAAAGATTTTGCAATCTGATAATGGAGGTGAATATACCTCCAAATTGTTTGCTGATTTTGTTAAAAATGAAGGAATTCAACATCGTTTTTCTTACCCCTATATACCACAGCAAAATGGATGTGCTGAAAGAAAACATGGACATCTCATTGAAATGAGTATATCTATGCTTTCTAATGCTAAAATGCCAATGATATATTGGGATGAGGCTGTCAGCACCTCTACTTTCATTATAAATAGATTACCAAGTTCTATTTTATCCAACAAATCTCCATATGAAATGTTATTTAATAAGAAACCTGACTATCAGAACATGAGAATCTTTGGCAGCACATGCTATCCCCTTTTAAGGCCTTATACTAAATTAGATAACAGATCTCAAAAATGTGTTTTCTTGGGATATGCTCCTCATCACAAAGGCTATAAATGTCTTTCACCATGTGGAAAATTTTACATCTCCAGAAATGTGCTTTTTGATGAAAATGATTTTCCTTATAATTCTCTATTTCATTCTTCTTTTAAACCAAAACTTGATGCCACTACTGATACTAATTTAAATGGTTATGACAATCTAGTTGGTCCTATGCTAATGTCTAGAAGTTTATTTTCTTATGCTAATCAACATTCTACTAAATCTGTTATTTTACCTTCTTCCACAGTTGCTACCAATCACAATGATATTAATGAATCACATGAACATATCTCTACTACTTCTGCTAATAATTCTGATTCCACTGGGAATTCTGATAATAGAAACTTTATTCCTAATAGTGATATTGAAACTCCCTTACCTAGTGGAGGAAATTCTGATTGTTTAAATATAAATGATACTAACACTAACTCTAGTAATAATGTGCATCCTATGATAACAAGATCCAAAACTGGATCTCTTAAACCAAAATTATTTGGTGCTATTGTTAGTCCTCAAGATTCTGATGATTATATTCCTAATAATCCTAAAGCTGCTATTAACATACCACATTGGAAAAAGGCTATGCAAGATGAATATGATGCTTTGATGAGAACTAACACTTGGACTCTTGTTCCTATTCTTCAACAAGGAAAGGTAATTGGTTGTAAGTGGATTTTCACCATCAAAAGACATCCTGTTGGAAAAATTCAAAAATATAAGGCTAGATTGGTTGCTCAAGGCTTTCATCAAGAGCAAGGCTTTGATTTTGATCAAGTCTTTAGTCCTGTTATTAGGCCTATTACTATTAGGACTGTTTTATATTTGGCTGTTTCTAATAATTGGAGTATAAGATAATTTGACTTTAATAACGCCTTCTTAAATGGAGACCTTCATCAGGTTATATATATGAGACAACCAATTGACTTTGAAACTCAATCTGATTCTCTTGTTTGTAGACTAAACAAATCCCTTTATGGCTTGAAACAAGCACCAAGGGAGTGGTTTTTAAAGCTTAGCAAGACTTTGAATACTTTTGGTTTTCACAATGCTAAATCTGACAATTCTTTATTTATAAAGAGAACTAGTAAATCTGTTATGTATATTCTATGCTATGTTGATGATATAATCATTACTGGAAGTAGTAATACTGAAATTTCTGATACCATTAAGCAGCTAGATACTATATTCTCTTTAAAAGATCTTGGAGACCTGAATTATTTTCTTGGAATTGAGGTGCAAAAGACTGGTTCAGGTCAATTGCATCTTTCTCAAACCAAGTATGTGAATGATCTTCTATCTAAGTTGGGTATAGCAGGAGCTTCACCCATGCCTACTCCTATGATTTCCTCTTTACAATTGGTCTCATCAAGTTCAGAAAAATTTGAGGATCCGCAGTTGTTTAGGACTGTTGTTGGGTCATTACAATACTTAACCATTACTTGTCCGGAGTTGTCCTTTGCAGTTAGTAAAATTAGTCAGTTCATGCATTCACCTTTGTTGGCTCATTGGAAAGCTGTTAAACGTGTGCTTAGATATGTGTAGGGCACCAAAGAACACGGCCTAATGTTTCATAAATCTAATGATCAGCGATTGTATGGTTTTTCTGATTCTGACTGGGCAGCGGATCTTGAAGACAGGAGGTCAGTTTCCGGATTTTGTGTCTTCTTCAGTCCTAATTTGATTTCTTGGTCTTGTAGGAAGCAGTCTACTGTGAGCCGGTCTTCTACAGAAGCTGAGTTTAGGAGTTTGGCTGCTTGTGAAGGAGAATTGACTTGGATTCGAAATCTGCTATTGGAATTGGATGTCAAGCTTTCTACTCCTCCTACTATTTTCTATGATAACCTGAGCACGGTCTTACTTACTCATAATCTTGTCTTTCACACTAAAACTAAGCATTTTCAGTTGGAAGTTCAGTTAATTAGGGAGAAGTTGCAGAACAAGCTCTTACATATTCAGCACATTCCTGGTACTGAACAGGTTGCAGATTTGCTGACCAAGCCTTTGACGGCAGTTACATTTGACAAGTTCAAGGACAAACTTATTAGAGTTATTCTTAGACCCAACTCAAGTTTGAGGGGGAGTGCTAGAGTTAATGGTGCTAAAGCAAATGATGTATTAATAAAGGACATTTAGCATTCTTTATTTTCTATTTAGTCTTGTTAGGTTCTTGGGCTTCTTGGGCTTTGGTTATTAGAACCCTTTGTATATATTCTTCCTTGGGTTGCTCTCTAAAGCCTAACTCTCTATCATTGTGCTATCAATATTCAATTTCTACTTTTCTTCTCGCTGCTTCTTACTTTTGGCTCTGTTGCTTTTCATTCTCTCTTCAGTATCTATATTGTCGACGTGTGATGGTTGCTATTATTTGTAATTGTTGTTCCTATCTCCTTTGGTGGTTCCTGTTTGAGCTGTATTGTTGGTGTTTGATTTTCTGTTTCCTTGGTTCCTTTCCTCTTTTTTTTTTCCGGTTTCTCCTTTTCCTTCATGTTTTCCATTGCTTTTAACTCCTGAATCTTCATCTTCTCTGCTTGAATCTTCTTCTTATAGCACACTAAATTTGGATATATTCGGGTTTGGTTTCTTTCTTGATATTTGCTCGTTTCAACTTCATTGTTGTGAGTTTCATCCTTTTTACCTCTAGCCCCTCTCCTCCGTTTTTGCACAACCATCCAAGCTCCAAAGCTTTTCTGGTTTTCCTCCACCAAGACTTGTTTTCCTTTAGATCAATGACATCAGTGCTTCCTCTTTCCTGCCACATGAGTTCCAGTCTTCTTTTGATTGCAGCATATCCCACTCTTCTCCCCAACAGTTTTACAATCAAGGTATTCTTCCATGGTTTCCACAACTTTTTCTCTTTCTTTTTGCTAATGAGAATGTTATAATCTCTTTTATTAATTTCATCAACTCTTATACCATCCTTGCTCTTTTCTCCATTTTCTTCATCTTTCTCTGAATCTTCTTCATCTTCTTCTTCTTCACTCTCAGAATCTTCGTTGTCAGTCTCCCCCTCGTCCATATCCTCTCTGTTCGGTCCCTCTTGGACTATTTGGGCGAAGGTTCTGATCTTGCTTGGAGCTTCCTCATTGTTTGGATTCTCAGCCATCCACTCCTTTTGTCTTTGGACAAGTAGCTGTGTTCTCGAGAAGTCACCTTCCTCCTTACGGACCTTCTTTTTGCTGTAGTTCAGTTGATCCTGCTCTTCTTGAGACCTTTGTCTTTTATGGGTAACCTTGATAGGGCTGCCGGAGCTCTCCATTCTAGCCACTTGGGTCAACAAAGGAAGAGAATAGGGTTCACAAGGAATTGTACGGAGAGAGTTTCAGTAACGATTATTTTTCTCTTTTCTCTTTGTGTTTATATATATATATATATAAACAGACGGGGTTAGAAATACCAAAAACAAAAAAACTAAATACAGATGCAAAAAAAAAAAGCTAAATACAAATTAAACAAGACAATTTTTTTTTTTTGAATAAATGAGGCACAGTTATATTTATTTTTGTTGCCAATGGTATCTCCCAACCCAACAGGTCAAGACTAATCCGCCGCGAATTGGAGCTCCATTTAAAGGTCTGCCGCTGGCCAATGGTTGCTGCATGTACAAGACAGATTTTTTGCTTATGGGTTATATAGTCTAGGGTTATAGTATTTGCTTATGGGCCATGGATTTTTGGTCCAACTAACAAAATATTTTATTTTCTTATTTAAAGATTTTTTAGGTCAATTTTTGGGCCAATATTTCATTTGGGCCAAATGATTTTGTTCTCTCTTTTATTTTCTTGACATTTTTCTTTAACATTTGTTTATTTTTTGTTATTATGATAGGTAAATATATCTATGTTCAAAATTATTAATGTAACATATCTAATCGAAATAAATATATACTTAAAATATATTTGCATTAAAAAAAATTCAGAATAAAATATTTTTAAACTTATATAATAGATATAGATATTGATATAATAGATATAAATAAAATATAAAAATACTATACACTATTTATTTTTTTGTTGATGTAGTATTTTTAATTTAAATGAAATTTTAAAGTATACATTAGAACATAATTATATTTTTGTATGTTTCTTTTTATTTTATATATTATTTTATTACAGAACAGGTATTTCGATTGAATAAGTTAAATCTAATTGAGCAATTTGATAATCCTTCTGGTTTTCTTAACCTTAGATATACTCTCTAATTTATTAGTAGGTGTAGAATCTGAATTTCACAAATGGTCATATTTGTAGGTTAAAACGTACGTGTAGGACTCACCTAAACGCTGCACCTATGTGCCTATAACACTCACTACTGCCTAACCCCTAAATTTGAGACTTCTGAAAGCAATAGCATAGGATAGGGATAAAGATCTACCACGCCTTGCAATTATTGATCTTTTGGTTAAAATTATGGAAGAATAAATCACTACAAATAATTATGAAAAATTTTATAATTAAAAAATATAATTCTAAAAGATTCAAATGACAAAGAACACTTAAACGAATTATATAGAAATAAATTCAAGAACAGTGTTGTTTGATCATTTTTGTTAAAATTTTACATCTTTTGAGATATTTTTGTTGTTGAAATCTTTAAAAATTATTTTTATTAATTCTAGGATTCTTTGTAGTTATTTTTTGTAATCCACTCAATTATAAAACTATATTTATTTTTAATGTTTTAATACATAAAAGGTTATCTTTTATTTAATTATTTTATTGAGTTAATGAACAAAGTAGCTATAAAATAATTTAACATAGATAAAAATATACCAAAATTCGTAACGTCTAAAATATTATATTGTTTTTTTATGGGCTAAAAGTGTATTCAAGGCATTACAAAGCCATTAATAATATAGAATAATTTGAGATGGAGAAAGTTTTGAAAGTGAATATATTTGAGAATTAATATATTTAATATAATGATAGATGAATTACGAATAATAATTTGTATATTTTGTAGATGATTTCTTTTATTATGTTTGAATGATAAAGTTTTCCAATTTCAAACGATAATTTTTTTCAATTTTAAATAAAAATTTAATTATTAGCTTTCTAATACGAATTTCCTAATATTTATTCGGCAGGACTGTTGTTTAAAATGTATTTTGATATGTACAAATGTTTAGTGTGCATCTCTCTACGTATCTTTAACTATGTTACATGTATTTTTGTTAATTTACTATTATCTTATTTTATTAGAGGGAATCATAATTTGAGGAAGGTGACAGGGATGAAGTTGCGATCATGCATTCATGCAAGATTACAATATAGCATAAAGGAACAAACGTACAATAATATTAACAGTAAAATCGGATATTCACTACTCTTGTAATTGTTGATAAAAAATAATATCATATTACATATCTAGTTACCAAATTAAATCAAATATTATATTAAAATGCTAGGACTGACTATGATATGCATAACCTCATATAGCTTACTATAAATCTCAAAATTCAAATGTGTTTGATCTTTAAAGATAATAAAATCCTATATAAGAAAAGTTGAAACTTTGAAGAATTCTCATAAAAGACAGAAATGGAGACATTGAGTATGATGTTAATAAATAGTTATAACCATTCCTATTATTATGTGTCATAATCCACCGAGTCATAGAAGAGTGACAAGGTAAACGAAGAAATGGATTTTTTTTTTTAAATGTATCTAACCTTAACTTACAAATGATGAAAATATCTTATATATTTGTTATTATTAAAATCACTAACGAAATTCAAAGAATAAAAACACTAAATAAATTGTATATTATTTTCTAAAAACAAAAATATTCTTTTTACAAGAGGCAATTATGTTTTAATGTTAAAAAAAGTATTAAATAGAATTTTTTATTTTTCATATTCAAAAAAGAACATAAGACTACTAATTAAGAAGAATTATATATTTAGCTCTTGAAGCTATAGAATTTGAAGAAAATGAAATCCAAAAAAAAAAATTTGAATGATTTCAAACTTATTTTGGTTATTGAAAGTTTTGATATTCAAAATAACTTTTATTAGTAATATATAATTCACTGAAATTTAAAAACCAAAAGAATTCTTCTGTTGCTCCTCTCATCATCAAAGTGAGAAATTGAGAATTAATCCTAAATTAGGAAAATAACATATTCTATTGGAAACAATTGTATATGTCACTGTGCCACGTCATTGTCAATCCAGTTGGCCAAATTTAAAGAAATGGGACAGTTTTTTATTTATTTTTATTTTCAATGAGATTTAGGTACCTATATGAAAGTATAGACTTTAATTAATTTGGATTGATTTAGTGACTAGCTAATAAGTCCGTTTAAGTAAATATTGAGATTTAAAACCTGTCTTGTGCATCTAGTAATAATCTATTGGTTAATGACAAATTCTTTAATGAAGCTCAAATTTATGATGGATTAACTCTTCAATATCGCTAATTTATTTATTGGCAATTTGCCATAGAACTAGGTTAGGGTTAGGAGTGTGATCATGACCTACATAGACTCTTATATAAAAGTTTGTGGTTCCGTGTTGTTTATTTGATGTGGTAAATTTTTCTGATCGACCATTTAAATGATTCTATACTCAACTTCTTATTAGGTTGGTCCCCTACCTTGTTGCCAACCCCTTTTCTTTTTTTAATTTAAATGTCTCTCATCTCAAACTATACATGAATAGTATTTGAATGATTCAGTGATGCTTACCTTAACAGTTAACATGTCACCCAACTTAACAACATTGCTCGTTGCTAGTCTTTTTCTTCATCCTCCAAAAAACAAATGGAAAGGTTTTTTTTTTCTTTTTTCCTTTTAATTGCTTTTGTTTTGAGTTCATTATTTGAGTAGTTTTATAGTAATTTCGGAAATTTAGTTATGGTGGATTGAAAAAGTTTTGATGTAATGATAATACTATGAATGAGTTAATTATTAAAATTGTCTATTAAATTTTTAAAAATCTATATAAATAACCCTCAATTTTATTAAAGATAAAAATACTCTCTTAATATTTTTAAAATTTAATAAAAGTACATGATTACCACATGTCAAAGGTGAAAATAAAATTGGATACTTTTGTCAATCTTCTAAATAAATGAAGAATTTTTTTCGTTAATAAAATTTAAAATTATTTTTGCCAACTTTTAAAAATTGGGTAAAGTATTATTTATGTCTCTAATATTTACGAAAAGTTTTAAAAATACTCTTAACGCTTAACTTGATTCAATTTTAATCATAACGTTTTCAATTAGTTTCATTTATATCCCTAATTAAAGTTTTCTGTACATAAGGAATTGAATGATTAGGAGTATAATTGAAACCAATCGAAAATGTTAGGAATAAAACTGAATCAAATTAAACGTTAATGATATTTTTAAAACTTCTCACAAACATTAAGAACATAAACAATACTTTATCCTTAAAATTTTCAGAAAAAACATTGGTAGTAACCCTACTAATAAATAAGTTAGTTGATGGTTGTATATTTGAAGAAATATTAAAATAAATCTGAATTAAAAGTAAATGCTGCCATAGATATTTTCAACAAAGGTAAATTTGATAAATTTTGTTTATTCTCTATAAACATCAGTGACACCCATTTCAATTTTCGCAAGTTCCTTTAATCTTCTCCAATACTTTTTAAACTTTTTTTTTAAATACTTCTATTTTGGTTTTTATTAAAGAAAATAGATTTAATCAATTTAACTATTTTTGAAAGTCCAAATATTTAACTGTTTCTACTCTCAAAGTCAAAATCAAAATTTCATAATATAAAAAATATTGCAAAACCCAAATCTATAGTACAAAACCTTCCTAATTTTAATTTTTAAGTTCATTATCATCGTAATCCATTGCAGAAATTAATTTAAATATTAGTACTGATTTAACACCTTCTATTAACTCATTTTGCATTTTTCTAAAAATTTTCCACTAACTACGAAATGCTAAGCCCCTTTTACGTATTTTTTATATATTTTAAAATTAAATGTAATTCGCCCATATTTGTACGCGTTTGAAAGAGAAATAGAGATTGGGATACAGAGACTAAGAGACAGAGACTTAGGGACTGTAACTAAATTAAATTTGTTATTGTGTTTAATTTAAAATTTATTAGGCGACAGAGACTGAAATATAAAGAATGAATTAAGTCATTGCAAAAAGAAAAAAAAAACTAGTATTAGAAACTTTACTGTTGACTGAGGGTATTTCAGTAAAAATAAAGTTATTAAAATTTTAGTCTATGTTTTCAGTCTCTCGATCCTCACTTTTCGGAGATAAAGACTGAAATTTTAGTCCCGGTCTTTCTCAACTAAACACAATACTGAGTCTCAATCCCCCGATCTCAGTCACAGCCCCTCAAAACAAACACACCCTTATAGTTTACCTGTCTACTTAAGTATTAAATGGTAATTTAAACACATACCATCGTCGGTGACGCCCCCCCCCCTTCATTTGCAAACCCGTCTCTTTCTCTGCAAACCCTAAGTCGCCACACCCAAAACACGGCCACCACCACCCTCCACCACCGACCCAGTGAACGGTGCCGCCAAAAAGGGAGAAGGACGCCATCTTGCTCCCAAAAACCACTCTCTGTCTCTCCCTCTTGCTTCGAAGTGTCCTCCGCCACCGGTAGAAGGAAGACGCCACTGCCTCCGGCGTCGTGTCCACCATTGTCACGTCGCAGGTATGTGGTCTTTCGTCACCTCTCTTCTATCTCTCTTTGTCTGTCCATGTTGTTGAAGTCGTCCCTGTCTCTCTCTAACTCTATGTCGCTCTAATTTAGCCACCACCGCCCCTACTGCAATCGGAGTCGTCGCCGACGCCGCCGCCTTGCTTCGGCTGGAGCCACCATAGTTTGTTGTCATAGTTTGCTGCCTTTTTTTAAACAGGTTAGAGTGATTAATACGATGTGTTAAAGAATATTTTTTATGTCAAGTTCTTTTGGCGCAGAACCTACAAGGTGTGTATGTTTGAATGTAAATGGTTTGATCCAAGTAGGCAAGGAACACGTAAGCACAAGGATTATAACATCACCGAGGTGAATATTAGCAAAAAGTATAGACATTACGACCCCTTTATTCTTCCTCAAAATGCACGACAAGTATAATATTTTCCTTATCCGGGTGGCTATAAATCAAACTGGGTTGTTGTTGTTAAAACAAAACCAATGAGACGGTTAGAAACTGACTTATCGGAAGGTTCAGAGCATTTCCAAGTTGATGCGACAAACCCAGCCAAGCTGGTTCCTGAAACAGCCTCCAAACACACTTAAGGATACTCTTGCTGAAAAAGACGTAATTTTAATACAAATGAATAGCCCGATGGTTGACGATGAAGAACAAGAAGAAGCCTCAGAAGCGGACTAGGAGGTGGAAGGGGTATAGAAGAAGATTTCATAGACGACGAAGTTAATTCGTCGGAACCTGAGGAGCTACCAATGCTTAAGTATATTACTTCTAGTATTATAAATATGTTATTGTTTTAAATATTTATCTATTATACGTATTTAATTGTTTTAGGGTTTACAAGCTGGTTCCTGAAACAGCCTCCAAACACACTTAAGGACACTCTTGCTGATAAAAATGTAATTTTAATACTTGAATAGCCCGATGGTTGACGATGAAGAACAAGAAGAAGCCTCAGAAGCGGACCAGGAGGTGGAAGGGGGTATAGAAGAAGAAGATTTCATAGACGACGAAGTTAATTCGTCGGAACCTGGGGAGCTACCAATGCTTTCTGATTCGGATTAGGTTCAACACTTAATACTTAAGTATGTTACTTCTAGTATTATAAATATGTTATTGTTTTAAATATTTATCTATTATATGTATTTAATTGTTTTAAATCTTTATCTGGTTTTATCATTATTCTTTGTCTTACATATTTACCATTATTCGTTGTAGATCCACATGTCCGGAAGAGGTAGAAGATCATCACAGTCGTTCCGTGGTCGCGGACGAGGTAGAGGGAGAATTGTTCCTAGCTCGGAGCATACTCCTTCTCCTTCCCCGTCCATGTCCACACCTGGGATATCTCATGTTGCTCCTACGATCCCTCCATCGGCTGCTCCGTCCCCACAGCCTCCCGCGACTGATTTCCAGCAAGATGCTCCTTCGCCGCAGCTGAACGCAGACTCTTCCCACGCGTCCCAGCCGGATCCCCCCACCCTGCAAGTCCAAAAGATTCGCATCACCTGGGATGGTCAGAAGGGGTATGTATACGCACATTCCAAAACTTTTTGAACTATTTTTATTCAAACATACATGTTATTGTTATCTAAGTCTAAACAGACTTTATTTATTTTCAGCTTTGATCCGGATAACAACGTATGCACACAAGCTATTTCTAATGTGATTGAGCTTATGCTGAACGAGCCGTGGATAAATACTCTAAGGTTCCGACTGATGTTCAGAAGCGATGGTTTGAGAAATGGCCGGTAACAAGTCTTACTGCATCTCAGTTCGCTTAGATTCTCACTGCGTTTATAAATTTATGTGTTTTAACTTACTTTTTTGATTAACTTGCAGGAGAAGTTTACGTGGCCCGAAGAACCCAAAAAAAAGATCTAGAAGGCCTATGACTACTAGGCGGGGAGGCGCTACCAGCAAATCATGAAGGATGTCCGAGACAGTGAGCTACAAAGGATGAAGTAGCTTAGTGAGACGCTCAGGAGGCAGCTGCTCCACATGTTTGGGATTGATCCCGGTTTCATGAAGCATTTGGCGGTCAATAAGGTGAACCGGGCTTCCTTGAAGGGCGGCTACTTGCACACCGGGGGTTCTGCGACCATTCCCAAGAACCGTGAAAGGATGGTAAAACAATTTCAGTTCTTCCTTAGTTCATTAATTCATAACCCAACTGTACAATTTTAATTATATAATGCATTTATATCGTAACATATCATTTTAAATTTTCTTTGTAGACGAGGTCATTGGATCGCCCACCAACTGAGCCAGAACTCTTCAGGGAGACCCACGCACGGAAGCATGACAACTCCGTTGTGGAGAAGCACGCCGATGACTTGCTGGTATGCTTTAGTTATTTGCACAGTTATGGATCAATCCCTGAATTAAAATTTGCTACTACTAGACGCTGTCTCATTTTATAATTGACATATTATTTTCTCTCCGACCTAGTTTTCTGCCAACTTCGAGCAAGCCACTCAACATGCACAAGAGGAGGGTGACGAGACTCCTGGCACAGTTGACCCGAACGTTGTGTGGCGTCAAACTCTGTCTGAGCCATACAGGAACCAGGTTTACGGGGTCAGTGGATTCTTCGCCACATCTCTCCGCACCTCCAGCTATGGAGGTTTATCCGCCTCCGCCACCAGCACTCACACAGGCCTTAATGCTTCGGAGGTTGTAGACTTGAGAGAGCAGGTCTAGAACCTGACGCAAAGCCTCAAGACTCAGGGGCAGGTGCTGCAGCAGCACATAGTTGAGGTCCGGAGTCTCAAGGATATCCTAGCTGAGAGGGATGCAAGGGCAGAGGAGCATTTACAGTGCATTAAGGAGATGCAACAACATATGGTGGCCTTCTACAACCCCCTACACCCCGGGAGCAGCACTACTGTGGGTGGTTCAGGTTCTTCGACTGCACCACCGTTGCCACCTCGTTCACCACCACAGCAGACGATGATGACGACTACGAGGATGCGTAGTTAGGCTGGCTTATGTTTTTCGCTTTTGTTCAGTTAGGCAAATTTTCCTGTATTCATGTATGGATAATATTGTTAGATATCTAAATTTTTATTGTGTTTGATTAATAATCAGTTAGGATTTTCTGTTATTTGTTGTGTGCATTGTGAAATTTATTTGCACAATTCAATATCAGGTTTAATTTATGCAACAACGAGTTAGGAAATTAAAAAAAATTTGATTCTAACTTATTAGTTTTTGTCGAATTTTCCGTAAGATTTTTTTCCCTTTTTAACAAAAAATAAAAAGTTTTCCGTCGAATACGTTTGCGTCGAACATGGATCCAACGGAAAGTTATTAAACTTGCCTCGTCGTAGTTTTAATTCCGTTGACAATTTAATTGTGGGATTTTTATCCAACGGAAAATCTGACGAAAGCTGAAGAACCATCAAATTTTTGGACAAAATCCGACGAAAAATTCGACGATAAGTAGCTAATTTCTTGTAGTGAAATTTTTTTCTCTCTTTGTCTTTTGTATTTCAAATAAACATAATTCTGGACAGAAAAAAAAGAGAACTCAGAGTAAGAATATGAAATTGTTGCTCTATTGCTTGGTGTTCCTTAGCTGCAAAATTGTGTTTTCTATTTATAGTTGTAGCAGTCTTGGAGAACACTCAAGAAAGTGAGATAATAGCCGTTGAGATTTGCTTGTTCTCCACTCCTTCTTTGATTCAAATTCTTTCTTATTTGATATTATTAATATCAATGTCCATTCTTTCTTATTTTGCACATGATAGTCGTTGCAGTGTTTCACTATGTTTGTTGTCTAAGTCTTGTATTTCATGCCACGTGCATGTGCTCCACTAATTTCAAATTCATTCCCTATTTGCTATGCTCGTATATCACACATTCTTTTTTGTGTGTTGCTCGTAATAAATCAGCACCAAGACATTCTATTGAGGAGATAGACGTTGCTGCCCATTCTTGGGAATCACACAAAATACTTGATCAACACTCTTATCTTTTTAATTGAAGATTGCTACTGTCCAGGTCTAGAAAATCATTCCTATCTTGTAGTGCTTGAACGTTGTTGACATACAATTTGAATTTGAATTCTTTCTTTATTTACTTTATGTGCATATCACTTTTTCTTAGCAAGAGCAAATAATACCAAAATATTCCAACTTTAATTCAAGAGGAACGTTGTTATTAGCTTCCATTTTTTCCTTATTTAATTTTGATTGTTTGCAATAAATCACTGTTGCAAATCATGATTTGTCTTCCTTTTAATTTTGATGATGCACCAAATCTTTCTTTTGTGAACTTTACTTCATTTGCAAGACTTTAAATTTAATCCACTGTATTTGCTATATTCATTTGGGCCTGCAACACTAAACACACACATCAAACACACTAACACATTTAGGCTATTAATTCATAACTCAACTAATATTTGTCATCATCAAATATTTATTTTATCACTTGACTCAACAGTTACCAACAACAACTATTTTCTCTCTTCCCCTCCACCTCCACAACCTCACTGAACCCTTCGCCACAAGCCCACTTCTCCGTTTTCTGAGCTCCTCGTTGACTCCTGCTGCTTCTTCCCCATTCTGCCTTGACACTCATGCCACCCTCCTCCACTTCCTCGAGCTCCTCGTTAACTTCTGTTTCTTCACCCTCGAGTCATTCTTGTTGCCAAAATATCACATTTCTTTGCCTCATCTTCTTCCTCCTATAACGATAACTTTTCTATGGTTTTTAGTGCTCTTAAAGCTACAACCTCATCTTCCAATGATACACAATTTTCGTTGTCTACAATTTCTCTGCTTGAATCCGAATCCCAAACACACTCAAGCAAATCATTCGAAACACAATAAATTGATCATCTATAAATTATACATACGTATCATTTAAAACTCATCCATATATGTCATCTAAAATCCATATAGGTTTTCCAAAATTTGTATATACAAATAATCGAAAATTCATACATATATATCATCTAAAACATATACGAACAAATTGTAGTTTTGATTTTTGGGTTGGGGAGAATTTTGTTTTGGTTTGTTTATTGGACTTGCTTGTAATCCAATAAATTTATTGGCTGATGTTGATTAAATGTTTAATAATTACCGAGCATTATTCTGAAAACCACCGAACCCATTATGATATACAAATTAAAATTAAATAGTTCCATTTTTGTACTAACAATAATAATAACTTTGAGTATCGACTCAATATATTCCTAAAATTATATATATATCTTTGTGTGAATTATTTTCATTGATAATATCGGCACAACTAAACTTGGCAACCACAACATATTACTCATTTGTTTAGTAGTGATATAATGCATTATAAATTACAAGATTTTTTTTGGTGACTAAAGAAAAAACAAACAGAAAAAAGCAAACTAGATTACTAGATCCTGTTGAAGCAAAACCAGAAGGTCATCTAAAGGAGTACTCCACTCCATGTATTCATGCTGATTAGCCGAAGCACGACCCGCCAAAAAATCGGCCATAGAGTTGGCAGAGCGTTGAATGAGAGAGATACGCACAAACCAATGACGTAGAAAAAATTCCTTGATCTTCTGAACCAAATCATGATGGTCACACAGGTGAAGAGAGTCATGATGGATTAAGTTGTAAGCCTCCAAACAATCAGTCTCACAAAGACACTTCTAAAACCAGCTTCCCAAGCAAGGTATAGACCTTTCCAAATTGCCAAAAGCTCATAGTAAAGACTTGAAGTAGCCTGAGCACGACCAGAACAACCTGTAAATAAATCCCATTTGGGCCCCTAATAATGCAGCCAAAGCCTCCTAACTGACCATGAATCAAGAAACTTCCATCACAATTAACCTTTACAAAGTTGAGGGGGGGAGGAGTCCAGTCCAAACTAAAATGAGGAGAAAAGGAGGAATGAGAAGATGAAGCAAAGAAGGCGAACTCATTAGCACTATAGC